>CAKNYM010029906.1:396-16631 GCA_932195095.1 Andricus curvator | reverse complement strand
CTTTTGTTCGAATAAATTTTTCCTAATAAGGAATATCAAAAATTTTAGAAAAAATTGTCCCCGGTCCTTCTTATCATTTCAATTACCTGGCTGCTAATTGCTTTCTAGCTCATACGATACTGTCGCGCAAGTTTTTCCTAGGAGTCAAACGCTCGACACAGTGTTAAGTTGAACCCTCGAGCGCAGACTGGCGATTCCAGTGATCCTTGGTAATCACACAGGTCCCGTCGTCGCGGGTCCTCGCATCCCCACTTATCGTATAGGTTGCGCACGCAACCGCAACTGTTTCGCATAGCGTTACATGCGACCTATATAACTCTTTCGCCCAGGAATTCGCAAGTTACTCAGTAGCGTACTTATTTTCTATTTCGCCCTCTTCTGAGTGTAGTTTATAAGTATAAAATAATTATTTTATACTGCACCGTTTCAGTATATATGCACTGCACGCATTCTATACACGATTTATAAATAGATTAGCTCCAAACTTTCGACAAGAAAATGATGTGAAACGTCGATCGATTTGAAAAGGAAAAAATTATTATATATATGATTATTCCTGCACTTAATTTACGATTATTCTTACACAATTGCACGCACAGAGACTTACACATATGATCGCACGCTCAAACGCTTTGAAAAATCGCCGCCGCTGGGGAATCGAACCCTACCTAACTACCTAAAACCTGTCCTAAAACCTAAATCTAGCGCAAGTGTTAGTCAAGTGAGCTACGGAACCGCTTAGATTTTTCTGACAAAATCTCGGTCAAGCGGTTTCTCTGAGAAAAACGTGGCCATCTAAGAAATTATAATAAATAATTACTTGAAATTTTTTAAATTAATCTCTTACTGATGATTTCTAATATTTTGTAATGAGCTTGGGAAAAATATTTTGCTTAGAAGTATTAACTCACACAGTAAATATATTATTAGTAATTTATATGTATATTCTATAAAATGAATTGAATTACAATTTTGAAAAAGTACATATTTTGTATTATTGAAAATTAAGGCTTGAAAAAATGTTTTCGAATGAAAGTTTTGGAATTTCGGTTTGATTTCATTATCATCTCACTTTATTTAAAACGCAACATTCATTTACATAACTGATATATAAATAAAAAATATTTTAAACATCGTAATAATATATCAAATGCAAAATCGAAATCACTATTTTAAGATGAGACAAACGTTGAATTGTGATTTAAATTTAGATTTTTTGCACAAATAAAATTTTTCTCATGAGATATGGGGATGCTGAATTAGAATAAAAACTGTTTAAAGAAATATATATATTCGGTTCCGAGAAATTGATATCAGGGTGCACAGTCTTCCCCTGTTTTTCTTAGTTTCCCCTTTTTTCTTGAAATTTCCCTTTTCCCCACTATTCTCAAAAACCTCCCCCTTTTCTCTTTAAATATACGATATTTGAAATTGTACCCATTATTGAATAATATTAAAGCAATTATAGCACTTAAATAAATTATTTATGAATAAATAAGGTACACGTTCCAAGTTCAGACCATTACAAATAAATACTCTTAAACAAATTTGAAGATGAAACATTTTAAAGCAAGTTGAAAATGTGAAAACTGCCGACAGAAGTTATTATCCAATATAGAATTGGAACAGTTACAAAATATATATTTTTTTCTAAATAAGTATTAGAAGATTAATACATTTTATTTGAAATGTACAAAGTTAGATACCTAGTTAAAAAGTGGAATATTCCAAACTCATCAACTGGAATTTTAAATGTTCTAACTTGAGCAATTTTTACTATAAAATTTAACTATTGTTGAAACTTTTTTTGTTGAAAATTAATTTTTTTAAACTCACAATTGAACTATTCCATTTGTGTTTGAAAATTGATCTTTTTTAGTTGGAAATTCAACTATTTGGTTGCATGTTCAAATTTCGTTCAAAAGTTATATTTTTTGGCAGAAAGTTGGTTAAAAATGTAACTATTTGGTTGAAAATATATTTATTTTGTTGAAAAGCTGTCTTTTTGGTTGAAAATCAAACTACTTTGTTAAAAATGCACTTTTTCAAACTGAAATTTGCAATTTTTGATTGAAAATTATTTTTTGTATTGAAAGCTTATATTTTTGAGTTAAAAATTCGAGTGTATTATAGAAAGTACTTTTTTTGGCACGAAAATTCAATAAATAGGTAGAAAATCGGTTTTTTCATTTGAAAATTAGTTTCTTGAAATGAAAATGTAGCAATTCCATTTTTGGTTCAAAGTTGATCTTTTTTATTTTGAAAATTCAAATATTTGGTTGAAAATTTATGTAATCTGTTAAGAATTCGTCCTTTTTTGTAGAAAAATCATCTTCTTGCTTTAAAATTCGACATTTTGAATATAATTTTTTTTCTTCATTGGCTAAAAAGTCTTTTTTGGTTGAAAACTCAACTCTTGTTGAAAATTCGTGTTTTTGGGTTAAAGATTCAACTGTTTTGTAGAAAATTTGAATTTTCCCTGGAAAATTCAAATAATTAATTCATATTTTCGTGTTGAAAAATCAACTACATTGTAGAAAATTCAACAATTTGGGAGAAAATTCAGTTTTTTCAATTGAAAATTAATTTTTTGAAACGAAAATATAACTATTCGATTTTTGGTTAAAAACTGTTGTTCTTAATTCAAAAATTCAACTATTTTGTTCAAAAATTATCTTGCTCATTGAAAATTTAAAATTGCGAAAGTTAAAAATAAATTTCTTGCTCAGTTACAATTTTTTTGAAAATATGCAAAAACATGTTCTTTTTTGGATTGAGTCATATGCACACATTTAAAAAAAAGTTGAATATGTCGAAACTGAAATTTATTCAGCTTGAACCAAAAAAAATTTTTTTTTATTTTTCTTTTTCTGAAAAAAATGTTTGTCCTGAATTAGGATTTTTGGGATTTCATATCTTTTTTGCGATTTTCGAACGTTATAAACACCACGAAAAAAACGTTTCCCATGGATAAAAAATAATAACATGTTTCTTTGGTTCAAGGTGACTCAATTTCAGGTTCGAATCAATCCAAAAAACATGTTATTGTATATTTTCCAAAAGTTTTCAATAAGGCAAATTTTTGTTTTCAATCAAAAAAAATTGTTTAATTGTAAATTTAAGAAAGAGAACAGAAGATATTAACTGATTTCAATTGTTTTAAATTTAGATTGAAAGTATTAATTATAGTAAGGATTTATATAGTAAGGGATTTGACGAGAAAGAAAAGGGATGTACAGAGAATGCTGTACGACAGGGCTAGGAGGGAGAGGAGTGAAGGGAGATCGGCGAAGGTAGGATATCGGAAAATAAAAATAGACGAGAAAATGTGGGTGTGGGACGAGGAGAAAGAGGTGTTGAAGGAAGTGCAGGGGAATTTGTTTCGTAGGAAGTAGGGGGCGGGGGTAATGCAGGGTAGAGGAGTTGTGAAGGTGCTTTACTGGAACGTAGCAGGGGTAAAGAAGAAGGATGAGGAGTTCTGGAGGTATATCCAGGAATTTGATGTGGTAGGACTGGTAGAGACGTGGGTGGAAAGAAAGGAATGGGATAGAATAGAGCCAAAGCTGCCAAGGGGGTATAGGTGGAGACTCCAGGAGGCGGTCAGAGTGAAGAAGAAAGGAAGGGCTAGTGGGGGAATTATAACGGGGATTAGAGATGGATTAGAGGAAGAAGCTCACGGAGAGGTAGAGGGGGAGGGAGTGCAAATGAGGAAAGTAAAGATAGGAGGGGTAATGTGTAAGTTTGTGACAGTGTACAATAAGGATGGGATGGAAAGAATTAAAGAAAGGGTGGAAGACCTGTTAGGTGAAAGAGAAGAGGGTATGGTTGTACTGGGTGGGGACTTTAACGCGAGGATGGGGAGGGAAGGGGGCCTTTACAGGGAAGGGGAGAGCTTCGAAAGGAACTCAAAGGATAGGTTAATAAATAAGGAGGGGGAGATTCTAAGGGACTGGATGGAGGATAGAGGCTGGGCGGTGGCAAATGGTATGGCAACTGGGGACGAAGAGGGAGAATACACATACGTAGGTAAGGTGGGGGTATCGGTAATAGATTATGTAGTTATGAATATGCAAGGGTGGGAGGAGATGGAGAGATTCGCAGTAGAAGGGAGGTTAGAATCAGACCATCAGCCATTAGGGTTGTGGATAAGGGATGAGAACGGCGGAAGGCAAGGTGGGGAAGAAGTGTCGACGGGGGAGAGGGTTAGCTGGACGAGGGAGGCGATAGAGAAATATAAGGAGCAGTTAGGGAAGGTACGCTTCGAAGGGGAGACGGTGGAAGAGATATGGGAGGATTTAAAAGAGAAAGTGAAAGGGTGCGTGCAAAAGAAGGTATTCAAAAAGAAGAAGAAAGGAATGGTGAAGCCGTGGTGGGATAGGGAATGTAAAAAGATTAAAAGAAAGGTGAAGAGGAAGTATAAGAAGTGGAAAGAGGGTACTGCGAAAAGGGAGGAGTGCGTAGAAATGAGGAAGTGGTTTAGATTGATGTGTAAGAAGAAAGAACAGGAAAAGGAGAAAGAGATGGAGGAGGAGTTAGGAAATGTTAAGACAGAAGGGGACGTCTGGAAGATAATAAATAGGTTTAGGAAGCGTAGAGTAGGGATAAGCGACAAGATAGGGAGTGAGGAGTGGAGGGAGTTTTTTAAAGAATCATTTCAGGGCTCAGATTCAAGGAAGAGAGATGATGGGAGTAGAAGAACGGGAGAGGCAGAGATGGAGGAGTTGAATGACGAGGAGATAGAGAAACAGATAAGGAAGTTAAAAAAGTCAAAATCAGCAGGGCTGGATGGGCTAGAGAACGAAGCATGGCTGTTTAGTACACAGGAGGTTAGGGAGAGGCTGAAGGAGGTAGTGAAGAAAGTATGGAGGGGGGAGGGGTTCCCACGAGGGTGGAGAGAAGGATTAATAGTGCCTCTGTATAAGAAAGGAGAGAGGGATAGGCAGGAAAATTATAGGGGGATTACGCTAATGAATACGGCGTATAAAGTATACGCGATGGTAGTAGCGGAGAGGCTGCGGAAGGATGTCGAGGGGAAAGGAATATTGCCAGAGACGCAGGCGGGCTTTAGGGCAGGTAGGAGTACTATCGACAATATCTACGTTCTGCAGCACGTGGTGGATAGAGAATTAGCGAAGAAGGGATCGAGAGTGTACGCGTTTTTTTGTGGATCTAAAAGGTGCGTTTCCGTCGGTGGATAGGGGGAGGTTGTGGGAGGCGATGCAGGAGAGGGGAGTGGAGAGAGGCCTGATCGAGAGGGTAAGGGAGATATATGAAGAAACCAAAGATAAGGTAAGAGGAGGACAGGGGATTTCGGAGGGATTCTGGATGGATAGGGGGTTAAGACAAGGGTGTCCGCTTAGCCCGACGCTTTTTGCGATTTTAATTGCGGATATGGAAAGTAAGCTGGAGGCCGGAGTGGTAGGAGGAGTCAGGATAGGAGGGGTTAGAATTTGGTCGCTAGCGTATGCAGATGACATAGTGTTGTTGGCAAAAAGCGAGGAGGCCTTAAAGGAAATGATGAAGAGGTTGAGAAGATACCTGGATAAGAACAGGTTAGAACTGAACGCGGAAAAGTTCAAGGTTATGGTTTTCAGAGAAGGAGGTGGAAGGGATAAGGAAGGGGAGTGGAAGTGGAAGGGAAAGGCGGTGCAGGCGGTGAAAGAGTTTGTGTACCTGGGCTTCTTGTTTCGGAGGAATGGCGGAGTGGATGGTCACATAAAAGAGAGAGTGAGGAGGGCAAATGTGGTGATGAGGCAGGTGTGGGGGTTGGGAAAGAAGTTATTCGCGGATGATTTTGGAAGGAGAATGAAATTGTTTGACTCACTAGTGATGAGTGTGCTATTGTATGGAGTAGAGGTGTGGGGGTGGAAGGAAAGCGAAGAGGTAAATAGGATACAGGAGAGGTATGTAAAGTGGACACTGGGGTTGGCAAGGAACACGCCTAATTATATTGTCAGGAGGGAGACGGGGAGAACGAGTGTAGGGATTCTAGCGGGGATTCGAGCGTGTAAATATGAGGAGAAATTTTTGGAAGAGGGGGGAAGTAAGCTGGTTAGGGAGTGTTGGTGGGAGAAGGAGAACAGGAGACGGGGTGGGAAGATGGAGGTTGAAAGAGAAAGGTATTTTAGAACGAATGGACTGCATATTGATGAATTGAGAAGGATGCATGAGGGAGGAAGGAAGGTATATGAGTTGGTTAAGAAAAACAGCATGGAGAGAGAGAAGACAGCAGGGGAAGAGAGAATAAGAGAGACAAGGTTTAATGGGAACTACGTGTGGATTATGCCAAGGGCGAGAGCGCAATATTTGTGTGAGAAAGGAGAGAAAGGAAGTCAGGAGCTTATAGCGCGGATGAGATGTGGGTGCATGGAGGGTTTCAATAGGTTCTGGCTGGATAGGGAAAAGAGGATGTGTGAACTATGTGGGAAGGGGGAGGCAAGAGTGGAGCACTGGTTGGAGGAGTGCGTGGAGGTGGAAAGGAGTGGGATAAGCATGGAGGTATTGATGCATGAAAGGGGGGACAAAAGGGCAGTAGCATGGGTGAAGGGAGTATTGGGTAAGATGGAGAAGAAGAGAAGGAAGGAGGAAGAGGAATGGAGAAGGAAAGATTGTAAATAGAGGAGGAAGTAAATATAAGTAATTGTAAATATTGTAAATAGTAGATAAGTATTAGGTATTAGTCGCGGAGGCAGAGTTTGGTAATGCGAGGCAAGCAAGAAAGTAGGGACATGCGAGCGAGGCGAGGCGAAGCGAGGAAGGCAATGCGATAAGAGCGAGCGGCGTTAGATATAAGGTGTGGAAGGATGTTAGTTTTAAGGCTTAGTTGTAAGAAAATTCTGTAAAAAAATGGAAGTGTAAGCAAGTCAATTTTTTAAGGCCAGCAGGCTAAAAAATAAACATTTATCATTAGTAAGGATGAAATGACAAATCTTGGAAAGAAATATTTATGAGAACGATGTCAAACTTATCAAAATTGTGTATTTAACTAATTTTATTTTTTACCGGACTTTTTTATTTCACTCTGGATGGGTTTCCAACGATCTAAGTATATCCAATTTTTTAAAATAAATCTTTAATGGCAGAAATCATTGAAAAATCATTAAAAGTTATTTAAAAATGTAACATTTCTTACGAAAAGGTTGTTTGTTCTTTTCGACATATGAAAATAAATGTTTAATCTTTCCCCTATTTTCCCTTTTTCGTGCGAAAACCACCCTATTTCCCCTTTTTTGAGCTCCTTTTACGCTGTGATCCCTGTAATATCAAAGATCGCGATATCATAGTAGTATGGTAGATTTTATTGTTGTTGAAAATCTGAAAAAAAATTAGAAAATATTTTTTTTTCATGAAATGGTAGTAATTTTTACAAATATCAATGTGAAAAGGTTGAAAAAATTATTACTACGTTAAAATTGGAAATTAATTTGAACTCAAATTGTATTAAAAATTATTTTTTCATTATTGGTTCAAAAAATGATATGTCGAAAACAATGTATTATTTTACTAAAAAAAAATTCTTCCAAATAATATAATATTTGAACTTAGGTGGCTTAATCAAGTACGATCCTAATCAATTTTAGTGTTATAAGAAATTAAAAATATCATAAGCAGAAAATTCCATAGTAGAAATAATGTAAAAAAAAGTATTCTTTTTACATATAATTCTTCAGAATATTTTTAAATTCTGAAAATTTTGTACAGAACAAAAAAACAGTATTGAAGTATAAAGTAGAGTTATTCACTATGTTCATTTATAATAATTATCTTAACTGATATTATGATAAAAGAGAAAACATTATAAAATAGTTTCCGATAATTTATTTAATTTTGTAAAATGTCAGTTCGCGGTCTGTCTTATAGATTGAAAAGCGAAAATCTGTTGTTTTACTGATAAGCAAGTTATAAGTCGTCCTTCTTTTTTAATTTGAAACGGACGGCCTAAAAAATGTTGCGAAGGGGGCCTACACGTTTCTAGTTGTGCCACTGAACTTACTTACAATTTCAAATAGTTAGGCTAACAATCTCGCGCAGTGCTTATTGCAATGCGAAAAAGCAGATCGAACTCACTTGCAAAAGTCAAACTCACAATTCTTTGCTTACTATGCAAATTAGTTATTCATACAGTTTACATGTTCAAATGTACTATTTCAAATAGTTATTGAAGCTACTTGATCTAGTAATCTTTCTTTTTACAATTTGAAGTAGTAATGCTGATTTTAGGTTTTGTATATTTTGAGATCACTATCTCATTCAGTATCAAAAACTATTTGAATTGTTTCTTGTACAATGCGAACAAGTAAACTTCAAGTTAACAATACATCAAAGTGCATCTAACTATCTACTTTTTTCCGTGTACTGAAACAGTTTATATTACTGGTGACCGCAGACGAAAAGAGGTCTTAAAGCCATGGTCATTATACGTGCGAAAAATGAGCGACACGACATGAGGTCATTTCACGAAAGAAATATTTCAATCAAGAGGTCCTGTGTTAACATTTTGACCTCTTTGTCGCCTAAAATTAATTTGCAGTAATTTAATTGGCATTCGTAACTAAAAGCAAGCCATCAATATGTTTAAAGGTTCGCAGAACTTATGGAGAAAGGGAGATCGCAATGCGCATATTGTACGTGGACTGAACAAGTTAACTAATTAAAGCATACGAATCCACAACATCAGTATTTTACACTACCTCAAAATAACATGGTTTATATTTAGTTATTGTTCGATTCAACTCAGTGTACCAAAATGTTCGATTTACCTCGGACTCGATTCAGAACAAAGCGATTAATCGGTCTCTTTGTTCTTTGGGGATAATCATCTAGGTTAATAGCTTTTGAAGAGCCTTTGCACAGTGCAACATACTAACACGCTTGCTCATACGAGTATTATATTGCATTGTAATTGTGGAGTCGCAGATGGCTGCCCGTGCCGTTTCACTATTCAGGATGGCTTATCTGATTGTGCGCGATTGAAGCATTGATTATCTGGATCGAATTTTCACGTTCGAGTTTTTCGAATTCTCGAAATATAGCTCAGATCAATATCCCATGACAGTTTAATCCAAGAAGAATCATTTAGTCAGAACGAGCAAATAACTTTCTTCAAGAAAAACGATCCACTTAATATAAAACAAGATAAATGATCTTGTAGGCGATTAATGTAATTCGTAAATCCACATAAAGCGTGAAATTTATTCCAGCCGTCAGATTTAAAGGATTAACAATATGGGTATACCAAAAGCCAGGTTCATATTTCATATTGATTTATTCACATTGATGATAAGTTAAATGTTCGGAATCGGAAGCATGGTAAGGTTGAAGAATTCAGCGGCGAGCGATGCATCAGTTATATCGCCACGCAGAAAAAAGAAATGTAATATTTACTTATCAAGGAACGTAAAGCGTTTCTTTTAACGGTAATAGTGAAAACTGCTTTTAATGAAGGGGTGAAAATGTCGAAATCACTTAATATTTCGTAAATGTCACAATGAAGTTAAGGTAAATTTAAAGCAAAACCTTGAGTAAAATAAAACTCTAGTCTATAGTATTAAATACTGTAAGATATGTAAAATCCACTGATCCGAGATGACAATAGTGGTGCAGTGGACATTACAGAAGGATCGGTACATGCTACAGATCCGATTGGCTTGCTTAGCTCGCCCTCAAAGTCGTAACAATGCAACCTATTCACGCAGAACACCGGATGAGTTTAAGGTGCAATCGGCAATGGATAGATTGCATCACCCAAAACATATTTTCTTTTGATATTTCTGTGATAGTTGTCACATCACTCCATATTCTCACTTAGAAATGAAGGGGTTTTACAACAAAGAACAAAATTTTGGATGACAGAACTTATTCACAGATCGCGTACAATTGAAAGTTTATTGGAGCAAGACCGATGTCGCCACCTCAGATACAAATTCATTTCGGGATTATTTTACAGATCGCAAAATTTTAATTGTATTATAAGCGTTTTAACTTACAAATACCAACTAATTATTAGTATATCTGAAAATATATTCAAGAATTTACCGTGTGTTTATTTATTAATTATTTTTTAGCAATATTTTTTACAATTTATAGTGCCGTATAAACTATAGTCCATCCATTAACATAACTTAGATGTATTTATTTTATCCGTCAAAGGGACATGATAATTCTTAATTGCAGCATCGAGGAATAGTGCAGAATAGCGACTGGATCGGTAAAAACCTACTGATCCGTAGGTCAGCACCACTTGAGAATTGGTACTGTTAACCATTAATGATAGTCATATTTAGTTACTTATAATTATAACGTTTACTGAACTGTCGTGTTGTCCATATGCGTACTTGGAAGATCAGTAGATTTAACGTTGGCTTCAGGATCAGAACAATACTATGCGGACCGTATAAATATTTAAAAAATGAGTTTAGAAATATGTTTAATGTGTTTTAAAATGGCGAAAAACTATAATTACAACTATCCCAAAATAAATTTTTTTCCCTGTTATTTTGTTTTTAGAAAAAAAATCTAAGTTTCATCTTTATAAGAAATTGTAAATGTTCCGCAAAAATTACATTTCCTGTATTTCTGAAAAAGTTTTAAAATGGTCTAAAACAGCTAATAAGCAAAAAATTAAATTTTAGTTTAACGAAAAATTTTATTTACAAAATTGGCGCAGTCCATGATAAAATTTCGACGTTCCGTGGCGAAAATTTTTTTATTTCTATGAAAAATTACATTTTCTGTCGCAGTAAAAAGTTGTACAATGTTCGAGAAGGCGAAAAAAAAGATACAAATAGAAATCGCGATCAATTTGAATTAATAATTTAACAATTATTTCACTTACGTTCCTGTTACCAGTTAATTTATTTAACATAATTTACACTGTAAAAAAAGCTTTGGTGATATTTACTATCAGCTAGTAATTATATGTGCAGTGTATTTTCAAATTACAATGTATAACCTGATTAATTTACTATACTACAGTATTTATTTGCAATCTTGTGTGATTTTACTTCAGGTAACAATGTGGAAATAGAACGAAAGTTTTTCTATTTGCAGTCGATTGTAAAATTAGTACGTCCGATGATGGAAATTATTCGATCAGCGTGGGACATAGTGACTTCAAGTCTTAGTCCAGTCATCTGGTCGGAAAAATGGTGCAAATCCGGTAATTTTTGGAGGAGTCATTTTTTTTCTCTTAAATGCTTCATTTGGGGGTGCATAATAAGGGCTGGGTTCTGTGAACAGAATTTTGTCCCGGAACACGGACATTTTTTTGGTAAAAGGTGCAAAATATCACATGGCAGTGGATAGGTGTTTTCCTGTGCATTTTAGGGATAAAAGTGTTCTTACCAAAATTAAAGTAGGTAAAATTCTGCGTTAAACTAAAAAAAAGGTGTTCTACCACCAATAGTCTAGGAGTTACGGCCTTTCAAAAAACCCCGATTTTTTTAAATTTTTTGCCAAAAATCACATGTTTTTTTTTGTTTCTCTGTAGCTCGGATCCTGATCGCCGGATCCAAAAATGGCCAACAGATGAATCAAAGTAGACGTAAATGCCTGTAATTTCAAAAAAAAAAAAAACATTGTCCTACATAACTACAATAGATCGCGAGTTAACACCTGCCGAAGGTGACCCATTTCGACCTGAATTTACAGGTAAATGCCCAGAGTTCAGTTTTTTGTAAATAGCTCGTTTCGGGGTTGTCACAGAAGAAAGTTCCTAAAAAATGAATGAAAGAGGACTAAATTCTGCGTAAGTTAAAAAAAAAGATGTTCGTACCCCCAACAGGTCACAAGTATATATTTATATTTACTTCCCAAATATACCTGTTTTTTGTGCTTTTTTAACCGACAACCCGAAAGTCGTGTTTTTTGGAAATCACATTAAATAAATAAATTTCCATCACCCATCAAATGTGCATTTGTTCGACATTTTTCACTCAAATTTCTATTAGGGAGGCTTATTATAGATCAAGAATAAATATTTAATCGTTTTCAATAAATAAATAAATAATTGTTTAAATAAATAAATTTTCATCATCCATGAAGTGTTCATTTTTTGGCATTTTTCACTCAAATTTCTATTAGGGACGCTTATTATAGATCAAAAATGAATATTTAATCATTTTTAATAAATAAATAAATAATTGTTTAAATAAATTAATTTTCATCATCCATCAAGTGTTTATTTTTTGGAATTCTTTACTGCAATTTCCGTTTCGGGGGTTTATTATAGATAAAAAATTAATATTTAATCATTTTTAATCAATACATAAATAATTGTTTAAATAAATAAATTTTCATCACCCATAGAATGTGCAGTTCTTCGCATTTTTTACTGCAATTTCGGTTAGGGGAGTTTATTATAATTAGCAAAATACCAATTCATTAGTAGAAATACTTGTGTTACATTTTTAATGCATTATTAATAATAATTTCTCGTTTTTATAAGTTTTCTTCATACTGTTCAAAATCTGACTACGTAATTTTATGCCACGGACATTTATACAATGACTGTATTCTGTAAAACTTTGAAGGCTGTCTGTAGAGACCTAGACCTAGAGATTACAATGTTGAGATTATGCTTCGACTGTGAATGGAATCATTCATAGAAATCATGATGGAGGGAGCAAGGGGTAGAGTAAAAAATGCCAAAAAATAAACACTTGATGGATGATGAAAATTGATTTATTTAAAAAATTATTTATTTATTAAAAATGATTAAATATTCATTTTTGATCTATAAGAAGCGTCCCTAATAGAAATTTGAGTGAAAAATGCCAAAAAATGAACACTTCATGGATGATGAAAATTTATTTATTTAAATAATTATTTATTTATTGATTGAAAATTATTAAATATTTATTCTTGATCTATAATAAGCCTCCCTAATAGAAATTTGAGTGAAAAATGCCGAACAAACGCACATTTGATGGGTGATGGAAATTTATTTATTTAAATAATGATTAATTTATTAATTAAAAGTGGTTGATTATTATTAATTTCGTAATTAAATAATCATTTGATCACTATTACTTGACTTAAAAACATATATATGGTAAGAAAATGAACGTAGTTTGTTCCGCGGTGCGATTTAGTCACCGAACTGATTAATCTCCTTAGAACTTTCTCGTGTGACATCCATGAAACGAGTGATTTCCAAAAAACACGACTTTCGGGTTTTCGGTTGAAAAAGCACAAAAAACAGGTATATTTGGGAAGGTCATTACTTGTGACCTATTGGGGGTACGAACATCTTTTTTTTTAACTTACGCAGAATTTAGTCCTCTTTCATTCATTTTTTAGGAACTTTCTTCTGTGACAACCCCGAAACGAGCTATTTACAAAAAACTGAACTCTGGGCATTTACCTGTAAATTCAGGTCGAAATGGGTCACCTTCGGCAGGTGCTAACTCGCGATCTATTGTAGTTAGGACAATGTTTTTTTTTTTTGAAATTACAGGTATTTACGTCTACTTTGATTACTATGTTGGCCATTTTTGGATCCGGCGATCAGGATCCGAGCTACAGAGAAACCAAAAAAAACATGTGATTTTTGGCAAAAAATTTAAAAAAATCAGGGTTCTTTGAAAGGCCGTAACTCCTAGACTATTGGCGGTAAAACACCTTTTTTTTAGTTTAACGCAGAATTTTACCTACTTTAATTTTGTTAAGAACACTTTTATCCCTAAAATGCACAGGGAAGCACCAATCCACTGCCATGTGATATTTTGTACCTTTTACCAAAAAAATTTCCGTGTTCCGGGACAAAATTCTGTTTACAGAACCTAACCCTTATTATGCACCCCCAAATGAAGCATTTAAGAGAAAAAAATGACTCCTCCAAAAATTACCGGATAAAAGTACCAGATGACTGGACTATCTACGAAAGTATATGTAAATTTCGACGCTGTGTGCTTTTCTATCGCGAGGAAGTAAGTCCGCACGGTCGAACGCCGCCGAATTTCGGGACTAGCGAGTGTAAGTCGTGTCAAACGATGAGTTCCGGAGACGCCCGAATGGCCTTTGGCCAATGGGTGCGCATTTCGTTCGTGTGCATTCTTCTTTACATTGTTTTTCACGTCATGTCGCGCTTAAAAACGTAATATTTGTATTATCCATGTGGAAAAATATTCTGGCCCTGCGCTGGCCCGACCCAGACCAGACTGTCTGGTTTTCAGTTTTGACACTGACCAGATTTTCTAGCTTGAGCCTGGCCAAAAGTGTAACGTTTTTTTTTGGCTAGCCCCAGGCTAGACCGTTCGGTCAGCCGCTGGTTATTGGCTGGTCAGCCACTAGTTGGAGGCCGGTCTGTCGCTGGCTGGACTTCCTTGATATTTTTAATGACTTGGAAAAAAAAAATGTCACTATAAAGTGTATTTAGCTGATCAGCGCCAAACCTGGACTAGACCAGAATACCAAGAGGATAAGAAAAAAAGTCTTGTTTTGATAATGTGAATGTCTTATTTTTTGTCATTTTAGACACCCTGTAACTTTTTCGAAATATTAAAAAAAAATTTGCTGTTCGAATTTCGAACTTTTTTTTGTTCTTCAATAGCTCATCAGCGCCAGACCTGAACCAGACCAGATCTTCCAGATCGAACTTAGAATTTTGTTCTTGGCTAGCTGATCAGCGCCAAACCTGGGCCAGACCAGAATGTCAAGGTGAAGAGAAAAAAGTTCTTTTTTTAATAGTACAAATTTCTTATTTTCGATAAGACAAGATGGTCTAGATAAAGGGCGACCTCACGGAGAAAAATGAGACTGAAGAGTTCCATATTCAGTACACAAATTGTTTAATGATTACCAAATTTCAGGAATAGATGCACAAGACACGGGAAGGATTGTGAAACTACACACTAATCATTGAAAATTTGTATCTCTCCTGCATAGAACCTTATCTTTTAATACATTAAAGTTATTGTATACACTTCGTACGTTACCATCTACAATTTAAGTGCTTCAACCTTTGCACAAATGAAAAAATAGTCTCTCCTAAAAAGTGCGTTTTCTCACAAAAGAATAGAAAGAATAAATTACTATACTTTCTAGAATCAATAATGGAAATCTATATATCGTGTCTCAGTTTTCGGAAGGACGAAGTCTTAATCGAAGTATAGTTTATAGTATTCTATTGGGAACTCGACTGAGTTTGCAGCAGTCCAGTAACCATTCCTGGATGTCCCGCACTCAATAACGTTCGGACAGCACTGTACCGAAGCTTGCTTACATGATACCATAAGGGCGTTTAGTACCTCTTACTTTAGAATCCAGAATACCAGATTGCAGAGAGAGCTGACTGCTGCGTTGGAAACCCGGGTTCAATCCTCGGCAACTACGTTTTTCATCTAACATGACTTTTTCTGTTTCAGCAAATAAATGTTCATAAATTAATGTTTAAAACTTATTGAATATATGTATGTATAATCTATAAATAAATGTGAGTTTATAAAATGAAAAGTGACTATATGGACCCGTCAACAGCCGCTGCTCTGTGTTCTTGTGAATTCTTTTTGGCCGATCATTCTTTACTGTTGCGAGTATAGGAACCATGATCTAAGAATACACGGTCTAGCCTTAAGCTCTCCCAGTTTCGTCCCCACTCGCGCCTCTACCACCGGCTGCCATTTTGTTACCATAGCAACCGTTAGCGTCTCGGTCTTCACTCAAAAGATTCGAAATCATGAATTATGGCTATATTGTAAATCAATGTCAATACCTGCGAAAATTCTCAATATTCAAATGACGTGGAAGAAGCGGACACTGGTGACGCTATCCGTTTGTGCAAGTGCAACGTGTTTAAGATCAACTTTGTGCAAATTGGAGTGGAATTTGTATCGAAAATACAAGTTCGAACGTGAATCTAACGTGGCCATCCGGCAAGGATAAATATTTTCGTGTCTTATAAAGTTATATTATACATATTGGTAAGTGTACTTTAATAAGCTTACGAAGTAGCTGTAATTGTAAACATAACCTACTAAGTCAATTTCCAGATTGCATGTATATATCAATATATGTCTTAATTTTTTGTACATATTTTCCGTGGATTATATGTCTCTGATTATCGATTGTAAATAATGTAAAAGTGGCAAAATTACAACCAGTCAAAAAATTATTTAGTCCAAAAGTAGACAATTTATTATTACGGCCAAGCTGAATTGTATGAGAATTACACGTTTACTTATCTTGTGATAAGTTACTTATCGTTAAGTTACTTATCGTTAAGTTACTTATCGTTA
>CAKNYM010029899.1:0-12839 GCA_932195095.1 Andricus curvator | reverse complement strand
ACCCACAAACCTCAAACCCACAAACCTCAAACTCACAAACCTCAAACACATAAAGCTAAAACCCCAAATCCACAAACCTCAAACCCACAAACAGCAGACCCACAAACATCAAACCCCACGTTCATAAAACTCGACATATAAGTACATCATGCAGAATAGTCCACAAACCCACCAACCTTTAGGGTTTATGGTTTATGACTTTATGGGTTTAGGGTTTATGGGTTTAGGGTTCATGGGTTTAGGGTTTATGGGTTCACGGGTTTGAGGTTTAATTTTTGTGGGTTTGAGGTTTTTTGGGTTTACGGGTTTGAGGTTTGTTGGTTTGAGGTTTGTGGGTTTGTGGGTTGGATGTTTATGAATTTGCTGTTTGTGCGTTTGAGGTTTGTGGATTTACGGGTTTGGGGGTTTGAGGTTTGTAGGTTTGAGGTTCGTGGGTTTGAGGTTTGTGGGTTTGAGGTATAATTTTTGGTGGGTTTGTGGATTTACGGGTTTAGGGTTTATGGGTTTAGGGTTCACGGGTTTAGGGTTTATGGGTTCACGGGTTTGATGCTTAATTTTTGTGGGTTTGAGGTTCGTGGGTTTGAGGTTTTTGGGTTTTAGGTATAATTTTTGTATGTTTGAGGTTTTAGGTTTGTGCGTTTGAGGTTTGTGGGTTTGGGGTTTTAGGTTTATGGATTTGTGTGTTTGAGGTTTGTAGGTTTATGGGCTTGGGGTTTTTAAGTTTGTGCATTTGAGGTTTATGCGTTTGAGGTTTTTGGGTTTGAGGTTTGTGGGTTTGCGGGTTTGGGGGTTTGAGGTCCGTGGGTTTGAGATTTGTGGGTTTGAGGTTTGTGGGTTTGAGGTATAATTTTTGTGGGTTTGAGGTTTGTGGGTTTACGGGTTTGGGGTTTTGAGGTTTGTTGGTTTGAGGTTTGTGGGTTTGTGGGTTGGAGGTTTGTGGGTTTGCTGTTTGTGCGCTTATGGATTTGTGGTTTTAGGTTTATGTGGTTGAGGTTGGTGGGTTTGGGGTTTTAGGTTTATGGATTTGTGAGTTTGAAGTTTGTAGGTTTATGGGCTTGGGGTTTTTATGTTTGTGGATTTGAGGTTTGTGCTTTTGAGGTTTAATTTTTGAAAATATGAATGTTGTAAAAAATAGTTGAATCCTCAACTGAAATAGATTAATTTTTGAACAAGAATATAATTTTCTATAAAAAAGACGAATTTTCAACAAAGTACGAGAATTTTCAAACAAATAGTTGAATTTTCAACTAGAAAAGTCAATTTTCAATTGAAAATATCAATTTTTAACCAAAATAGTTGAATTTTCAACCAAAAAATATCATTTTTCAACAAAAATGTTAATTTTCAGCCATACAGTTTAATTTCCTACCAAGTTGTTGAATTTTCAAGCCAAAAAGACGAATTTTCTATAAAACAGTTGAATTTTCAACCCAAAAATATGAGAATACAAAAGAATAATTTTCAATCCATACTGACGAATTTTCTATAAAAAAAAGAATGTTAAAAAAAAGTTGAATTTTTGACCAAAAAAGATCATTTTTGAACAAAATAATCGAATTTTGAACCAAATGGTTGAATTTTCAAATAAAGGAGAATAAAATACACCAATTTTCAAACAAATAGTTGAATTTTGAACTAAAAAAGATAAATTTTCCATCTAAAGTCGAAAAGTTAAATTTTCAGTAAAAGTAATTGGTTTACAACACTAAAAAAGATTTTTTAACTAAGTAGTCAAATTTCTAATCAATTAGATGAATTTTCAACAAAAATAATAAATCTGCAACCAAAAAAATGAATTTTTTACAAAGCAGTACAAATTTGAACCAAAAAAGACCAATTTTCAACCAAAAAAAGATTAATTTTAACCAAAACGAATAAACTTTCAACCAAAAATATTTGGATTTTCTTTTCGGGTGCTAATAATTGGTTCGAATTTAAGTTTTAATTTCATTTTTAAACGCTATTAATTAAAAATTTTCTCATAATAAAGTTTCAATCAGAATTTATTCCTTGTTTAATGTTCTCAATTAAAATCATACAATTTTGTTTAGCTTTGAATTTTAACTTAATATATTTCATTGCGATAAAAATTGAAACTAAGTACAGCGAACTTCTGAGAAAAACGGAAAAATTTTGATTCGTCGCATTTTTCTTCAAAAAGTTGCACGATCCGAGCCCTGTATTTTAAACAAAAGTCAAAACAAAAAAGATTTTGGGAAAATAAGATTCGAAACTGGATCAAGGATTCTAGAATAATTGACAATAATAAATAAATCAAATAATTTAAAAGATATTGGTGTGACGTGAGATTTAATGTCATATCGATTTTGCGGCTCTCCCTCACTTTTTTTAAACCATTGGAAGTAATTTCATTTTGAGAGACCCTTGTTTTCTCTCCCTAACGTTTGAGTTCCATTTCTCACATAAACCAATAACATTTCTGACATAAAATTTTTCATTTTGCGATTTATTGGGGGGGGGGGGGGTCAGCAAATATGTGTCCCGGTTTGGTGAAACAGAAATCTGGTCACCCTAGTGTTTCATCCCTGACTTTGAATTCTGTGAGTTATTGTTTAATAATATTCAATTGCGAATGAGGTCAATCGATAATTGTGTTTTCTTGGTTTCGCCGGGAAAAAGTATCTAGGTAATTTCGACTTTCAAACAACTTCGAGGAAGTGATTTGTTCAGCAATATTGAATGTAGTTTTTTGGAAAATCTCATATCTATTCGTTAAAAATTTACAGAGATATTCAGCTTTGGAAAAAGTACTGGACTGCCCGCGCAGACTGAACCTCGAGAACGCTGCCTGACAGAGCAGTCCTCGCGACGCATTAGCTTACAGCGCGGGCAGACGTCGAGTACTTTTTCCGAAGCTGAATATCTCAGTAAATTTTCAACGATTCGATATGAGATTTTCCAAAAAACTTCATTTAAAATTGCTGAACAAATCACTCACTGGAAGTTGTTTGAAAGCCGAAGTTACCTAGATACTTTTGTGTGGATAGATAAAGGATAGGATGGAATAGATAAGAGACGGTTGAAAAAAATAGACATGAATTTAAATTGACAAAAGAACTTTTCATAAAAAAAAGAATTTTCACCAGGAAAATTTGATTTTAAGCAAATTAGTTGAATTTTCAACCCAAAATGTCGAATCTTGAACCACAAAAAATGAATTTTTTAAAACAAAATTGTTGAATTTTCAACCAAATAATTAACATGAAAACAAAATAGATTGATTTTCAACCAAAGAGATGAAATTTCTACCAAAAGAATGTATTTTTAACTAAAATTACCAATGTCCAACTGAAATAGTTAAATTTTCGCTGAAAAAAATGAATTATCAACTAAAATTATGAATCTTCAACCAAAAAGATTAATTTTCGACCACAAAAGTCAAATTTTTAACCAAATACATATGTAATTTTGTACCAAATATCAATTAAATAGTTAATTGTTTAATTAAAACAGATAAACTTTTAACCAAAAGTGAATATTTACATTTTCAATTCAGTAAATAAATTTTTAACAAAAAAAAAAAAAACGAATTTTAAACAAAATAGTTCAACCTTTAACCAATAAAATGAATGTTTAACAAAGCAGTTTGTTGCTTGAAAAAGAGTGAAAAAATATTTTAAAAAAATTCAATTTCAAAATGAACAATTAAATTCAATTTCACTGCGATATCAGTGAATTGCTACTGTTTCAAATTTCGAAAAGTGGTATAAAAAAGTAAAATCGAATTTCAATTAAATAATATATAACTGCTAACAATTAAAAATGAAATGTTTTTAACTTTCGAACAGTACATCTTGCAGTATGTAATTCCATTTTAATTTCATTACGTATAACTCAGATCTAAATTTTCCATTAATTAATCAATTATTGATGAATTATGTGTTACCAAGAATTAAGTACAGTTCATTTTTTTTCATAAATATGTTTGCTATTCACAAAACCACTATAATCGTTGAGAAAAATTTTCCACTATTCAGAAAACCAGAATAGGAATTAATTTCGTGATTATTACACTTAAAAAAATTTTATGTGCGTAAAAAGTTAATGGGTCATATAACTGAAAGAAATAAGAAAACGAGTTCGGTAAAATAAAATTTTCAAGAAATAAAAATGAAATAAAAGTCTATTATATGAAAAAAGGAGCGCACCCGAATTGAGCAAATGGTCAATCACTTTTGCCTGATAAAAGAGAGAATTTCACATTTATTGATTTATTTTAACAAAAAATTATGACTTTTCTACCATAACAGATAAATTTTTTATTCGGATATCAAACTTCCAACAAAATTAATTAATTTTTAACAAAATCGACAAATTTTCAATAATAAAAGATGTAACTTCAACCAAAAACTGTTGCATTTTTAATCAAATAGTTAAATTTTTATGCCAGAAACATATTTAAACAAAAAAAAAACGAATTGTAATAAAATAGTTAAATTTTAAGTGAGAGAGTTGACTTTCCACAAAATAATTAAATTTTTAACAAAATAGTTAAATTTTTTATCAAATAGTTAAATTTTCACCAACAAAGCTGAATTCTCAACAAAAAATGTAATGAGTGACATTTCAACAAAAAAAATACAAGATTTATTTTCAAAAGAGAATAAATCTGATTTTTAACTAAAAACTATCAATTTTCAACTAAAAACGTAAAAGTCTAGTTATCAGAAGAAAATTAATTTTCCACAAAAAAGAAAATATTTTTAACACATAAAGATTTTTCAGTCAGGAATGAAAAAAAGTTTTTCCAAAATTTTGAGCTTTCAAGCCGAAAGATGAATTTTCTTTAAAACATTTGATTTTTTAACTAAAAAAGACGAACGTTCTATAAAATAGTTGAATTATTTTTCAACAAAAAAGCTGCTTTTTGTCCAAAAAGATGAAATTTCCATAAAAACAGATAAATTTTTTCACCTAAAATATAATTTTTCAAAAATGTAGTTGAATTTTAAACCAAAAGAGTTTCAGTTGAATTTTCAACACTAAAAAATTTCCTTTTAATTTTCAACACTAGAATATTAGTTTTCAACGGAAAGTTAATTTTCAACCACAATGTTACCTTTTTAACCAAAAAGAGGAATTTCCAATTTTTCATAAAGACCAATTTTCAACCAAAAAACATCAATTTTCAACAAAAAATGGAAAAGTTACACCTTCAGTTGAAAAAATCAATTTTAAACAAAAAAAAACGAACTTTCAACAAAGTAGTTAAATTTTCAACCAATGAGATGAATCTTCAAGCCAAGAAAATAATTTTCAACTAATTAGTAACTTTTACCAAAGTAGTCGAATTTTGAAATAAAAAACATAAATTTTCAACGAACAATGTAAAAGTAGATATTTTCACCAAAAAATATTTTAAATTTGAATCAAAAATAAGGAAGATTATTTTTCAGCTAAAAAATTGCATTTTGTCCAAAACGATGAAATTTCCAATAAAACAGATGAATTTCTTAACCAAAAAGATAAATTTTCAAAAATGTGGCTGAATTTTAAACCAACAAAAATTTAATTATAATTTTTAACACTAGGATAGTGTCAAAAAATCAAAAACCGTTGAATTTAACCAAAAAAGAAGAATTGTCTACAAAACAGTTGAATCGTTAACCAAGGAAGATTAGTTTTTAATCAAACTAAAAAGTTGCTTTTTGTCCAAAATGATAAAAATTTCCAATAAAAAAGATAAATTTTTTAACGAAAAAGATAAATTTCCAAAAATGTAGTTGAATTTTAAACCAAAAAAAATGTAGATGAATTTTCAAAACTAAAAAATTTAATTTGAATTTTTAACGCTAAAATATGAATTTTCAACGTAAAGTTAATTTTTACCCAAAATATAGCATTTTTCATAAAAAGAGGAATTTCGAAACAAGAAAATTAGTTTTCTATCAAAAACGACAAATATTTACCCAAAAATATCATTTTTCAACCAAAAATAAAAAAGTTACACCATCAGTTAAAAAAATTACTTAAAAAATAACAAATTTCAATAAAACAGTTAGATTTTTAACCAATGAGATACATTTGCAACCAAACAATAAATTTTTAACAAAATAGTAACTTTCACTCAAATAGGTGAATTTTCAAATAAAAAAGATAAATTTAAAACAAATAATGCAATAGTAGATATTTAGAAAAAAAAGATTTTAAATTTTATTTAAAAACAGTGGAATTCAACTAAAAAATACAAATAGTTGCTTCTTACCCAAAAAAGATGAAATTTCCAATAAAACAGATGAATTTTTTAACCAAAAAGATAAATTTTCAAAAAAATTGTTGAATTTCATACCAAAAAAGACTGCAGTTTATTTTTCAATAGCAAAATATAAATTCTCAACAAAAAGTTAATTTTCCACTGAAATAATTGAATTTTCAACCCAAAAAGACAAATTTTCCACAAAACAGTTGAATTTTCAATAACTAATAACTGAAGTTGCAAAAGAAAATGTTTTTATTTTTTATGCTCTTTTTAATAAACTAAAGAAGCTCATGTTTCAGCATTGGTAAAAAATAGAAAAAAATATTGGTTGGAACTTAAAAATATGTGCGGGTTTCCTTAGTTTATTAAAAACAGCAAAAAAATAAATGAAAAAACGAAAAACATTTTTTTGGCAACTTCAGGTACAAATGAACAAAATTGCATTTTTCGTCATTTTTTGAAATAGCATATGTCGACGAAAAAATTTTTTAATTACCTTTTTTATGTAAGGTTATTTAGTTCCATAAACTTTCTAAATAAAAAATAGAAATTTTTTTTGTCCATATACAAAAGAATCAGAAGAATAAAAATTTGGAAATTTTCAATCGACTTGCCCAAAGGTGAGATATTTTTAATTAATTGAAAAATTTGTTTTAAAGTTTTAATTTTCAATTTAATTTTGAATTTTAATTTAAAAGAATTTTTGTATCTAATTTTTAATTTATTCGTCATATTTGGCTCAATTCGGGTGCACCGGAAGAAAGTAGGTCTTGGATCAGTTTTTTAAAGATCTTTTTACCTGCGCAAGTCCCATTCCACCAGGCGTTCCAACGGTTTTGGAACCAAACATTCCAGTCGTTCTTGGCTGTGAACGGGATAAACTTGAATAAGAACGTTGCTCTCTTTGAACCGCAAATCGTTGAAATCTGCAGCCCCTTGATAGCGTTTCCTAAAAAAAAAAAAATTCTATTGAATTTCTAGAGTTGACCAAGAACCGAGGAGGGAATAACTCCTAAAAATGGGTTCCAGCGAAGGTGGATTACCTCAGATGAATCTGAAGTACCTTGGATTTCCCAGATTATTTAAGATTATCCAGATTGCTTAAATTACTTTGAATTACAGGTAGACTAACTGGGATTACAAGTGGATTAACTGGGATTACTAATGCGTTATCTATGATTACAAGTGGATTACGGGGTATTACAAATATATTATCTGGAATTACTGATGTATTATCTTGGATTACAATTGGATAACCTGGGATTGTAAGCAGATAACATGGGATTTGAATGGGAGATTGTCTGACATTATAAGTGGATTACCTGCACGGAGAAAAATGGATGGTCAAAGTTAGAGGATCAAAATTTAGAGAGCCAGTCTATTCTTCTAGATGGTCTAAAGAGCCATTCAGAATTTTTTCGACATAGTCAGAGAGACTCTTATTTTATGGCCAGTCTGAGAGTTGTAAGAAGGTAAGATTCACTTTCAGGGATAATCGAAGTATCCTTTCGGCATGGTCAATACGATCATCTTGTTTTCACTCATTTCGACCATCCACGGAAGAGCAAATGACCCATCGCGGAGGGCCAACCTGATTAGTTACCGTTGGCGTGTTTATTTAAAATGAATAAATGTGTAAGTCAAATGTTCACAACAAATAATAAATTTAATGTGCATACGAATATTAGGAATTATTGTAAATTCATATTTAAGGTGAAAAATATACTCCTTTCTTTAAAAATTAAAATCTATCATTTATTTTTAAGGAAAAAATCTAATGAATAATTTAAATTTTACTTCACAAGTCCTTCTTGTAAGCAAAGTATTATTTTTAATAACTTTACTCTTATTACTTGCTGTTTAAAATTGCTTTTCACATTTCATCATTTCAAATTAGCGCGCCAACCTCAACCAATCCGGTTGTCGCATGTCGTGAATGGATACAAGAGTTGGGAGCACCATGGTTCAGAGCAATTTCGGAGTGAGTGAATGTCATTGAGCCGTTCAGCGTCACATTTGCTGTTTATTGAACTTAAACATATTTTTAAGAAGTTTAAACTGCTTTTTGATATTTCGAATATGCGTGGAGAGTGAAGTGCATAAGAGAGAATATGATTGAAAGTAAATTAAGTTTATTCTTTTGAATTTTCAAAGTCAAATTTGATGCTCCCAAGGAATTTAGGATAAGCTTTCAATTTGTTGTCACCGTGTGGTTTCAAACTGAAAAAGTGCGAAAAATTTCAGCATGCAGAAAGTAACTATATTGGTTTCTGAATTCACTTCAATGTTTGAAATCTTACAATTCAGTGTGACACCGTGCCGTATCCTTAGCCTTTCGTGCTCCAAAAAATATATTGTGAATGTGCACTGTTTTTGCATATCAAATTATGTCTCATACACCTCACTCCACAAAGAATTAAAAATGCTTTCAGAATTCATGTATTTTATATAAATTTTCAGGTTTTATAGGTTCCACTTATTTTTATGATTTCCAGTCTCTTATAAGAGAGAGACTGGAATAAGTAGGAAAAGGACAACAAATATAGATAATGTAGGGTAATCAAATCGACCCCTTAAGATGGCCAGGTCGACCATCTGATATGACCAAATCGACCTTCTATGATGTGCGATTCGACCCTTTATAATGATCAGTTCCGCCATCTCTCATGATCGGTTCGACTTTCTATGACGCTTGAGTCGACCGTCCTAGATGGCCAAGTCGACACTGTGAGATGATCGATTTGAACCTCTTGTTTTAAGCTTCTAGAGATAATCGCTTTAGCCAACTTCAAGGGCTGTCCTATAGTTGACCCTGCAATATAGTCTGTCTGCACATCTGCATGGCTAAAATGACCTTCCATTTTTCTCCGTGTGGAATTATATTGGAATCACTGGGATTACAAGTGTATTACGCTGAATTACAAGTCCCGAGTCGAAATATAGGCCCTACTTTGACGCTCTTCAAGCTGTCATTTGTAGGGGCTAAGATTTTAAAGCAGAGGCGATTTTTGACCCTACTTTGGCGCTCTAATGGGCACAAATTTCCAAATCTTCCACTTGGAGCCTCAAAATAGGGGCTCCGTTTTTGCTTCTACTTTAATGCTCCACATTCTACCTTCCTGCTCAAAATAAAATTATTTGACGAAAGATTAACAAAAGTAGAGTAAGAAGAAAACATAGCGACATTTGCGCAATATTTTAAGTTATTTTGCATAATCATTTAACAACAATTTCTTATTAAGCGTTGAAAACAACGTGTATCTTTTATTGAATAAATGAATAGACAAAATAGTTTTGGTTTTTTTATTCGTCAACAAATCCTTACTTTTATGCAAATTAAAAGGAAAATTGCTATTTATTGTTGAATGAAGATGCAAAGTGTTATGAAATATGTACACAATGTCACAGTGTCCTCGTTTCACTCAACTTTTGTTAATCTTTCGTCAATTAATATTTTTTTCGTGCACTTTTATATTCCTTTCGCTGATGAGTTATAAATCCTTTTTTCCTTATAATTTTTTTATTAGAATCTCTTAAAATAGAACGAAGTAAGTATTATTATCACAAAATATTGATAACCGTGAATTTTATTCACCTTGAAAAATACGGGAAACATAAATCTTTTATTAATAAACTGAAATTTCCAATTCAAATGTTTTCTGTTTTGAAAATAGTTCAAATTAGAAATCGTTCCCAATCAATAGAACTTCAAATAGAAAAGATTCGAATTTGAAAACGAATGAAATTGATGCTAAATAGCAGAAAAGAAAATTAAATTGAAAAAAAAATTGAAATGCTTTTTAGCTTCTAGTTTTTTTAACGTATAACAACCTTATCATCTGCGAGCGCTAACCCACGTACCCTCACTGTTCCGAGATCCACACCTTCGCCGAAGAGGGCCATTCTTAGATACTTGTCCATGTGAATAATTAATTTAAAGAACATTTTGAAAAATACCGTTTTGAACATGAAAAGATATTTGGTGCAAATTATTCCTTGAACCTTCCTTTTTCCATTTTTTCAAAAACCGAGCTATGTATTGGAAAATTAACTTGATTTTTTAACCAATATTTTCAATTTTCTATCCTAACATTTTAAAAGTATTAAAATAATGCGAACAAATAAAAGAATCCAACTATTTTTGGCTGAAAGTTCATTATTCTCTGTTGAAAAGTCTACTATAAAATTTTTCGTTAAGAATTCATTTTTTTATTGAAAGTTCTATTATTTTGGTTTTGGCTCAAAAATTCAACAATTTGATTACCAGAAATGGTAATCAAATTGTTGATTTTTTAATCCAAAAAGACGAATTTTCGTTTAACAAACAAAACAAATTTTTAAGTAAAAAAAATGGTAATCAAATTATTGAATTTTCAAGCCAAAAATACGAATTTTTAACTTAACAATTGAATTTTCACCAAACAATCGAATTTTTATCAAAAAGGTGATTATTTAACAAAACTGTTGAATTCTCAACAAAATAATTAAATTTTGAACCAAATAATAAAACTTTTAACAAAAAAAAAAAAAAAATGAATTTTTAACTAACAATTTCATAGTAGACTTTTCAATAGAGAATAATAAACTTTTATCCAAAAATAGTTGGATTTTCTTAACAGTTCGCATTACTTTCATACTTTTAAAATGTTAGAATAGATAGCGGGAAATTGTGGTTGAAAAATCAAGTTAATTTTATATTGAACAGCGCAGTTTTCAAAATAATGAAAAAAACATCTACTTGTTAATAACTTTTTATAAAGTAAAGTTTCGTCACCTGTTAAGGAAGGTTCAAACAATAATTTGCACCCAATATTTTTTTATTTAACCCCCCCCCCCCCACCCAGTTTTATGTAAAATGCATTTTAAAAACCGTATTTTTAAAAATGCTTTCTAAATTAATTATTTACATGGACAAGTGTCTAAGAATGGCCCCCTTCGACGAAGGTTTGGATCTCGGGACACTGAGGGTGCGTGGGTTAGCGTTCGCAGATGATAAGGTTGTTATGGTAGATTCAATCAAAGACTTGCAAATAATTGACGAAAATGTTCTCTTTCTATACAAAATTTTTCTGGTGTGGAACTTTTAGCATAAGACTTAGAATTTTTTTAATTGCTCTTGAAGAATCCTGAAAAAGATCTTAAATTCGGAGATCAAAATTCTGTAACAACCCCGGTACAAGAAATTTATTTAAAGAGGTTCATTGCGAATTTCATCGTCCATATTAAATCAATAAATAAATCAGTCGAGGATTACACTATATGGTGTATTACCCAGGATTGAAATATTTTAATTTATTTATGAAATTTCTTATTTAAATTTTTATCAAAGATGTTTCTCAATTATTAAAGTTCGAAAACACATTTTCCCAAGAGCGAAAATTCAAAGACTATCTCAATTATCAAACTCTTTGAACAATTTTTTACTTAATCAAGTGAACTCCTTGGTAGAGTCCGATTTATAAAGAACTGATTCAAGAATTTGGGGAAGAAATTCAATAGTTAGTGAAATATGACAAAACGATGTCTTCATCAGTCTTCTATAGAAAAAAAAATTCATAAAGATGTGGCAGAAGGCTTAGTTTATTGAAACATTTTTCCTTTGTAAAGAAAGCCCCTCGGTTCTCGTATACATTCGAATTCGTCAAAATACCTGAATAAGGAGTACGTCAGAAAAAAACTTGAAAGATGGGAAAATAATGAACTTAAATGGATTTTTCATAAATACGATTTAGAAGCTTTTTTCCCCTTTATTCGACTTTATTTTGTTATCAATTAATTAATTTTCTCAACAAAAATACAAATTTTTAACAAAATATATCAATTTTCTACAAAATAGTTGAATTTTAAACTTAAAAAAGGATAAACTTCGAGCCAAAAACGGAATAGTGACATTTTTAGACAAAAAAAATTAATTCTTATAAAAAAAAAGAAATTTCAACAAGAAAGTTAACTTTCAAAAGGAAGAGGTGACACTTGAAAAATATAAATTTTTAACAATTTAGTTCAACCAAAATTAAAATAGTTACATTGTTATCTAAAAAAATAAATTCTCAGAAAAAAAGGAGTTTTAAAGGGGATAGGTATATTTTTAACCAAGAGATGAATTTTCAAATAATATGATGAATATTAAAAAACTGAATTTTAAACGAAAGAGTTCATCCCAAAAGATAATTTTTTAATTTTTTTAAATTTTTTAATCTGAAAATAGAATGGTTAAATCTTCCACTAAAAAAGATGATTTTTCAACCAAATAGTTAAATTTTCAACCAAACAGATGAATATTCCAGCAGGAAGAATAATTTTCTAAAAAAAAAAGAATTTTCAACAAAAAGATCAATTTTAAACAAAAGAGGTGAATCTTGAAAAAATATAAATATTTAACAAACTTTTTGAACTTTTAACCAAGAAGTTGAATTTTTGAATAAAAAAGATGAATTTCTAACCAAATAGTTAAATTTTCAACTAAAACGATGAATATTACAGTAGGAAGAATAATTTTCTACAGAAAAAAAACGAATTTTGAATAAAAAGTTCAATTTTAAACCAAAGAGGTGAATCTTGAAAAAATATAAATTTTTAACAAACTTTTTGAACTTTTAACCAAGAAGTTGAATTTTCA
>CAKNYM010029892.1:0-17968 GCA_932195095.1 Andricus curvator | reverse complement strand
TTTTTTTGGGGGGATTTTGAAAATGCTGTAACTCGGACAATTTTCTTTTTATCAAAAAAAGTCGTAAGGATAAATTGATTAAATTTTCGAGTACTATAAGCGGCCTCACATATAATTTTCAAATTTGGCAAAAAATTGTCTAAAAAATTTTGAAAATGCTCTAACTTTTTGAATTTTCATCCAAAATAGCTGGTTAACGAACTCGATTTCTCTTTTTGCCCCCTGAAACCGTCTGCCAAAGCACAATTCAATCCGATTAGTCTTTCAAAAGTTATCCGATATACAGACGACGACGACGACGACGACGACAACGACAACGACAACGACAGACAGACAGACACCGACGTAAAAACCATTTTTTCTGACTCAGGGGGCCTCAAAACGTCGACATTTGATGGAATCGGCGAAAGTCATTTTTCACATAAAACCAATACTTTCTCATTTTGATGAGAATGTAATAAAAGTCAGATTTTCAGTCAGAATTATTTGTTTGAATTATTATTATATTTTATTGTTTCAATCGTTAGAAATAGTATTGAGAACACAAAAACAATGAAATATTGTGAAAAAACACACCCGAGATGAAAAATAAAGTAAATAAGCAAAGTTTTGACGAGAATGTGCCCGCTTATCGGGCCGATTTTTTCACTGTTAATGTTATTTTTTACGAATAAAACAAAAAGTACACATCCTATCAAAAAGTGACCCATGAGAAATTTGTAGATCTTTTTTGAATGCACAATTTTAGTCGACTCATGATTTGCCGTATCTTGCATAGTTTGACCGTAAAATTGATTTTTTCTATTTTTCATTATTTCTTGTGCAATAAAAATATGAAATTTCGATTTTTCAAGAAAATTCAAAAAGTCGTTATGATAATCTCTCAAGCGGTTTCTCTGAGAAAAACGTGGCCAGCTAAGAAATTATAATAAATGTTTACTTAACATTTTTTAAATTAATCTCTTACTGATGATTTCTAATATTTTGTAACGAGCTTGGGAAAAATATTTTGCTTAGAAGTATTAACTCACACAGTAAATATATTATCAGTAATTTATATGTATTATTATAAAATGAATTAAATTACAATTTTTAAAGAGTACATATTTTTTATTATTGAAAATTAAGGCTTGAAAAAATGTTTTCGAATGAAAGTTTTAGAATTTCGATTTTATTTTATCATCATCTCACTTTATTTAAAACGCAACATTCACTTACATAACTGATATATAAATAAAAAATAGTTTAAACATCGTAATAATATATCAAATGTAAAATCGAAATTACTATTTTAAGATGAGACAAACGTTGAATAGTGATTTAAATTTAAATTTTTTGCACAAATAAAATTTTTCTCATGAGATATGGGGATGCTGAATTAGAATGAAAACTGTTTAAAACAAACAAAAAATATTCGGTTTCGAGAAATTAATATCAGGGTGCACAATCTTCCCCTGTTTTTCTTAGTTTCCCCTTTTTTCTTGAAATTTCCCTTTTCCCCCCTTTTCTCCCCTTTTCTCAAAAACCTTCCCCTTTTCCCCCCTATTCTAAAAAACCTTCCCATTTTCCCCTTTTCTCTTTAAATATACGATATTTGAAATTGTGCCCATTATTGAATAATAATTAAAGCAATTATAGCACTTAAATAAATTATTTATGAATAAATAAGGTACAAGTTCCAAGTGCAGACCATTAAAATTCAAGATGAAACATTTTAAAGCAAGTTGAAAATTTGAAAACTGGAGACAGAAGTTATTATCCAATATAAAATTGGAACAGTTACAAAATATATGGTATTTTTTAAATAAGTATTAGAAGATTAATTCATTTTAGTTAAAATGAACAAAGTTAAATACCTAATTAAAAAATGGAATATTCCAAATTCATCAACTGTAATTTTAAATGTTCGAACATGAGCATTTTTGAATGTTTTTAAATCTTTTCTTGAAAATTTAACTATTGTTGAAACTTTTTTTTGGTTGAAAATAAATTTTTTTTCAACTCACAATTGAACAATTGAAAATATTCCATTTGTGTTTGAAAATTGATCTTTTTTAGTTGGAAATTCAACTATTTGGTTGCAAGTTCAAATTTCGTTCAAAAGTTGTATTTTTTGGCATAAAGTTGGTTAAAAATGTAACTATTTGGTTGAAAATATATTTATTTTGTTGAAAAGCTGTCTTTTTGGTCTAAAATCAAACTAATTTGTTAAAAATTCATTTTTTACACTGAGAATTGCAATTTTTGATTGAAAATTATTTTTTGTATTGAAAGCTTATATATTTGAGTTAAAAATTCGAGAGTATTGTAGAAAGTACTTTTTTTGGCACGAAAATTCAATAATTTGGTAGAAAATTGGTTTTTTCATTTGCAAATTAGTTTCATGAAATGAAAATGTAGCAATTCTATTTTTGGTTCAAAGTTGATCTTTTTTATTTTGAAAATTCAAATATTTGGTTAAAAATGTATGTAATCTGTTAAAAATTCGTCCTTTTTTTGTAGAAAAATAATCTTCTCGCTTTAAAATTCGACATTTTGAATACATTTTTTTTCTTTATTGGCTAAAAAATCTTTTTTGGTTGAACTCAACTCTTGTTGCAAATTCGTGTTTCCGGATTGGAGATTCAACTGTTTTGTAGAAAATTTGAATTTTCTCTGGAAAATTCAATAGTTTGGTGGAGAATTCAACTAATTGGTCGAATTTTGAACTACTTTGTTAAAAATTCATCATTTTAGTTAAAGTTTTTTCTTGTTTGTTAAATAGTAGGGTTTTCAACTAAAAATTGTAATGTTTGGTTGAAAATTAACTTTTTAATTATTAATTCATATTTTCGTGTTGAAAAATCAACTGCATTGTAGAAAATTCTTCATTAAGGCTTCAAAATTCAACAATTTGGGAGAAAATTCAGTTTTTTAAATTGAAAATTAATTTTTTGAAACGAAAATATAACTATTCGATTTTTGGTTAAAAACTGATGTTCTTAATTCAACAATTCAACTATTTTGTTCAAAAATTATCTTACTCGTTGAGAATTTAAAATTGCGAAAGTTAAAAATAAATTTCTTGCTCAGTTACAATTTTTTTTGAAAATGTGTAAAAACATGTTTTTTTTTGGATTGAATCATATGCACACATTTTAAAAAAAGTTGAATATATCGAAAGTGAAATTTATTCAGCTTGAACCAAAGAAACATTTTTTTATTTTGCTTTTTCGGAAAAAAATTTGTGTCGTGAATTAGGAGTTTTGGGATTTCATATATTTTTTTGCGATTTTCGAACGTTATACATACATACATACATTGATTAGCAGTTTGAACTCGAAAGTTCATTGCCTCACTACCCGATTCGGGCAGTGTTTCTAGGTGGATATTTACTACCAATGTGGGCCCACCACACCCGCGACGGACCAACAGCACGCAGTATTCTTGAACGGTCACCCATCCAAGTACTAACCGCGCCCAACAAAGCTTAACGTCAGTGATCTTACGAGAACTAGTGTTTTCAGCGTGGTATCGCCGTTGGCGAACGTTATAAACATTTTAATTCTAAATTTAAGAAAGAGAACAGAAGATATTAAACAATTAAAAATTTTTTTCTTTACTTGTTTTGAATGCTGACCCACAAATTGTTATCCCTCAGTTCAAACAATTCGATTAATTTTAGCATTTTGACTTCGCTCCAGTAAAGAGTTTAGTTTTAAATTTAGATTGAAAGTATTAATTATAGTAAGGATGAAATGACAAATCTTGGAAAGAAATATTTATGAGAACAATGTTAAACATATCAAAATTGTGTATTTAACTAATTTTATTTTTTTCCGGACTTTTTCATATCACTCTGGATGGATTTCCAACGATCTAAGTATATCCAATTTTTGAAAATAAATCTTTAATGGCAGAAATCATTGAAAAATCATTAAAAATTATTTAAAAATGTATCATTTCCTACGAAAAGGTTGTTTGTTCTTTTCGACATATGAAAATAAATATTTAATCTTTCCCCTATTTTCCCCTTTTTCGTGATAAAACCACCCTATTCCCCCTTTTTTAAGCTCCTTTTGCGCTGTGATCCCTGTAATATTAAAGATCGCGATACCATAGTAGTATGGTAGATTTTATTGTTGAAAATCTGAAAAAAATGAGAAAATATATTTTTTTGTTCATGAAATGGTAGTAATTTCTACAAATATCAATGTGAAAAGGTTGAAAAAATTATTACTACGTTAAAATTGGAAATTAATTTGAACTAAAATTTTATTACAAATTATTTTTTAATTATTGTTTCAAAAAAGGATATGTCAAAAACAATGTATTATTCTACTAAAAAAAATTCTTCCAAATAATATAATATTTGAAACTGGGTGGCTTAATCAAGTACGACCCTAGTCATTTTTAGTGATATAAGAAATTAAAAATATCATAAGCGGAAAATTCCATGGTAGAAATAATGTAAAAAAAGCATTTTATATATAATTCTTCAGAATATTTGTAAATTCTGAAAGTTTTGTACAAAACAAAAAAAACCGTATTGAAGTATAAAGTAGAGTTATTCACTATGTTCATTTATAATAATTATCTCAACTATTATTATGATAAAAGAGAAAACATTATGAAATAGTTTCTGATCATTTATTTAATTTTGTAAAATGTCAGTACGCGGTCTGTCTTTCAAACGGACCGCCTGAAAAATGTTGCGGAGGGGGCCTACACGTTTCTAGTTGTGCCACTGAACTTACTTACAATTTCAAATAGTAAGGCTGACAATCTCGCGCAGTGCTTATTGCAATGCGAAAAAGCAGATCGAACTCACTTGCAAAAGTCAAACTCACAATTCTTTGCTTACTATGAAAATTAGTTATTCATACAGTTTACATGTTCAAATGTACTATTTCAAATAGTTATTGAAGCTACTTGTTCTAGTAATTTTTCTTTTTACAATTTGAAGTAGTAATGCTGATTTTAGGTTTTGTATATTTTGAGATCACTATCTCATTCAGTATCAAAAACTATTTGAATTGTTTCATGTACAATGCGAACAAGTAAACTTCAAGTTAACAATACATAGAAGTGAATATAACTATCTACTTTTTTCCGTGTATAACGATATAAAATGATGTTCTTCATTGTCTAAAGAAACTAAATCACATAATATTTCTAACAAATTGTCACGATACGGCCGTCGAAAAATAAAAATAAATAAACATTTTCATGAATCACCCATACATATCTTTAAAAAAAATCATTCTTAGGGTCAGCTAAGTTGCCCGTCTTCGGCAGGAGCACTGTGCGCCCTTCCACTAACCACTCCGGAATAGGCTCTTCCGACTTTAGATATGAGCTGAAAGTGCGGGCCAGATGCTGGTGGGTTGAAGGAAACTTCTTCCACCAGAAGGTCTTGATACCATCTGGTCCCGGAGCGAAATAGTTCTTCATGCCTCTTAATACGTTTTTCACCTCCTCGATAGTGATAGGTGGGCATTCCTTCTCAGGTGTTATGAGGGCACTGCACAGCTCCTATAAGCTATTTGTGTTCTTTGGGTTTTCTTCCAGTTGATACTGGACTTTGTAGACTTCTCTCCAAAATGCGCTTAAAAGATTATTTGAAAAATGAATACGAATGTAGATTAACATAATAGGTGAAATTAATTATGTAGAAAGATCTTGCAACATATGCCCCTTATATATGCGTAGAGCAATATTCAGATTGTAAACCAGATTTATAAGAAGGTGAATATAAAGATGAAGAGCAAAAGTGACAAGAAGTTGAAGTACTTAGACTCAATGTATGTGCATAATAATGAAAAAACAAGCGAAAAACGTAAAAAAAAGATTTTAATAATCAACTTAAAATATTTTATTTTGAATTATATATTTAATGTTCAAATTTCTAACTAGATTCAATGTAAGTACATGAAAATGAAAAAACGAACGAGACATAAACAAATTTTTTTTTGAATTATATATTAGATATGTAATAATCTGCGAGAAAAGAAAAGTAAAATGAAAAGAACCTATGAAACTAATTTACCAAAATAGACCAAGTCTTTCCCTTTTTCTTTCTAATTACAACAATTAGGTTAAGTTTCGACGACACCTTTAAACGTATACAATTATACATAGAAAGTTTCAAAAAATACATATTATAAATATATTATTTAAACTTATATTATTAATAATCGCTATATTTATACTTATAATTTATATTATTAATTATGATAAAAAAGGATTATGTACTTATAAACACGCACAAACTCGTGAATATACATTTTTATCCATCATGATAAAATCAATAGTCTGAACTCCGCAGTACTAACCACGCAGTTTGGAAATCTTGACTTTTCTATATACCGTTAAAAATGACTTCTCGCCTACAAATCTCCGAACGCAGCTCATAAAAATCAGCCACGAAAAATTAAAGAAGGTGGCACACTTGGATATAAATAGATTTCGATTGTTACGTTCCCTCATCGTCAAGTTCTTGGTTATCAAGTTTTTGGTTCCGATCACAATGGCATCCGACATATATAAATCCATAATCAGAATTAGAACATCAGTCTATCTCCAAATTTTGAATCGGACGGAAGCTCTGCTCAAAAGTACATCGGAAAGTCAGTCGATCTACACAATTCAAATCAGGCGGAAGCTGTCCTTGAAAACTCAAGTCCATCTACAAATTTCAAATCGGGCGGAAGCTCTGCCCTAGAGCACATTCTCACGTTAATATTAAAATACCAGATAGACTCCGGTTATTTGGAAACCATTTCCAAGTAGTCGACATACAAATTGAAAAATAAAAGTAAAATCAGTGTCGTGCTTCAGAAATTTCAATCGAACTGAAGTCGATTGTAAATTTCAAATCCTTCTAAATAAGTGAAACTAAGCCCCAAGATTCTGTTGACAATTCCATTGTCAACCATCATTACCCTTAAGTACCAGCAGGGACCTGAGCCTACCTGCCTGCTAATAGACTCCTTTGGCAAATCCTCGTTGTCAACCATCGCAACGGCGAATCACCAGAAGGACAATCACCGTCGCCGTACTAAACCAATAAATGCCTGAACCAGTACCAGTATTTCTCCCAGTGAACGAGAAGAGTATTCAACCAACTCAGAAAAACCAGTTTTTATAAAGAAACATCGAATGGCCCAGTGAATCACCAAATAGTTACTCGCCGAGTTGAAAAGTGAACCTTTGCAATATATACTATATATATATATATATATATATATATATATTAGGTAAGTTTAAATCAATGAATTAATAACTCACAATATTTGAATTTCTTTAAAAAGACTCGTCATTAAGGTCTTCCTTTATTTCAAGGTGGACATCTGGATGAGGAGTTTCGCTACCCGAGAGTCTCCAGTGCAACTAAAGGTTTAAAAGCAATTACAACAAGTAAAATTAAACTCAATTGAGAAAACATAATCCTTAGTAGGTAAGTTTGTTCGATTCAGGACGTAACACATAGGTGTTCAAATGTGACATAGGGGTAATCTTGAAGGATCGTTCCAGATTACATGTAAATGCCTAGGGCGTGTACTTCCACCACATTTGTGCAGATACCTTTTAAAATTAAAGGTCAAAGCATCGATAACTGTAATTTGGTGATCGTGAGTTCTCTTTTGTTAAAGCTCCTTCGGCTTTAGAGAACACATTCTCATCACGCATATCTCGTGGTTCGCAATCGATTTTGTTCAAAATGCGAACTTTTCTACATTATGTTCAACACTATTATATCAATTGTATATTACATTTATTTCTGTACCTCGGCCTGGGATTGGTTATTCAGATATTGCAAGATAAAGTAAAAAATTTATTTACCATGATTACTTTAATATTTGTGCCTTATTTTTTATTGAAGTTTATTCTCAGCTACCCTGAAAAATATATCATTTCAATAAATTTATATTATTGAAATTCAAAATATGCCTTGGTATTGAAACAGACGTATTTTCATTGTCTTGTTTTTATAAGTGACCCAGGCGGAAATATTATATGTAGTTTATATATATTGTGAAGTATTATATATAATATTCATTTTTTTAATATAAAAAATGTATAAAACAAAAGAATATTATATATAATACTTCACACTATATATAAACTATATATAATATTTCCGCCTGGGGAAGAAAAGTGCACATTCTATAAAAAAAACAATTGTGTTATTAAACATTTAATTGCAACAAATTTGTAGATCTTTTTTGGGTACACAATTTTTGTCCATTCATCCTTTTTGGTATTTTGTATAGTTTGACATCCCAAATGGCTGGCTAACGAACCTGAACTATAGTTTAGGACACTAAAAGAGCATACCAAAGGCCAATCCAATCTGTCAATTGTTCCGAAATTTATCGTGCTTACAGACTAAAAATCTACACACACATACACATGAACGCACAGACAGAAAAATTCGCGAAATCCTGTTTTTCGGGTTCAGAAGGTCTCAAAACGCGGAAATTTAAAACAAACGGTAGGGGGGCGGGTCAAGGTTGACACAAATCAAATTTATATTGCAGAGCATTCATTTAGATTAACAATGTTTTTCCCGATTGTTCAGTTCGTTCAGGCTACCCTGTTCTATGGGAAAACGCATTAGAGGAACCATAAATCACAGTATGTCTCATATATACTTTATGTGCGTTTGACAGCAATCTTCAACAGGAAAGAGGAGTTCCTGGCGGTTACAGAGACGATGACAACGTGCAAGTTTCGGAAAAGGGGGAAAAGAAGAAGAGACCAGACAGAGACGCTTGAAAGTCGTGGAGACTCAGGATCGCCATTAACAAATAGGTCCAGAGAATAACGATGGGGTAAGTCTTTCTATCTTTCCGTTTTCCTTTATTACAGTGAAATACTTTGGTACGACTCTACGCTTTGAAACGCGATCAGCAGAAATGAAAAAAAGAGGAGTCACAATGCGCAACGAACAGCAACGATGAAGAAAGCTTCCTGTTAACTCAAGGAATCGATTGATTTTGCCATAGAAAGCAATTTAACTTCCGCTTGCAGGATAACAGGAAATAAAATAAAAAAATAAAAACTTTACTCACAATTTAAAAAAATTGTGTACAGAAATGTCATCAGTATCTTTAAAAATCAAAATTAGCGATTGAGGATTTCAAGATATAATAAATTAATATATTTAAGATTAGTAAGCACAGTGTGAAAAACTCGTTCTTGTATTCAATTAATAGCAACTTTCACAACAACCCATGGTTGTGACCAATTTGTTGAATAATGAAGGGGTGACCAAAAACAAGGTATTTTGTTGCCCCCTTTTGTTCACAAATTTTGACGTGCGAGGGCGATTTATTTTAGAGCTTTGGGGGGTCAACGTTTATTATTGCAGCAGCTTATACAGGGTGTCCAAAAAGTAACGAAACACCTAAATAATTTTGCAGGTGAAATATTTTTCAAAAAGGTCAAAGTCGTTCTTGAAGTAACTTTTAACAAGGAATCCAGTAGTGACCTTGAATTTGACCTCAACATTCAAGGGTATTTCAAGGTCAACTTTGTTCTGTTTTTTCAATGGGGAACCCCTATTTTTTACAACGGCAATGGAAAGAGCGGGAAATTTTGCGTCCAAACCTGTACTCAGGTCATGGGTCAAGGATGACCTTGAACTTCAGCTGAAGGTTTTTAGGCTTGACCCAGGTATGGGTCGGGTCCAATCTGTACTGCTTCGGCTCAGGTGTTTACGAAAAAGGTCGAGGTCATTCTTGGAGTAACTTTTAACGAGGAATCCAGTGGTGACCTTAAATTTGATTTCGAAATTGACCTTCAAGGACAAAAAAAATTTTAATTAAAAAAAAGATAAAAAAAATAAATAAAAATGTGCGTATTAAATATTAATTATGCTAGCATCGAACCCACGAATAATAAAAAAAGTCGATCAAACTTTCTTCACAAAAAATTTGATAAAATAATGAATAAATGAATAAAAATTAAAGAAGAGAATAGTTACAAGTTTAAACCTCGTTATAAATTGATACTTCAATAAGAAACAGATTAAAAATTTTTTTCTCATACAAAAATTTCTATCAATCATGAGTGCAGTAAAAATGAGGTAGAGCTTTTACGTAAAAACACCAGATTACAATTTTCATTTTTTTAAAACGTTTATCTGCTTTATAAATTTAACCTTCTTGATTCTGATTGAAATTTGAGTAAGGGCTAGTCCGTAAAGTCAAAATGCAACGCCTCACTGAAAGAGAAAGAATAACACTTCTTATGATGAGGGGTTGGGGTCAAGTGGAAAGATCTCTCAGGACAGTAATGAATGTTTTCAATGAAACATTTAGGGTTGGTAGAACTCCAATTGCACTCTCGACCGTTCAAAATACAGTTAGTAGGTTCAATAATCTCGGCATTGCCAGAGATCTACCTAGATCAGGCAGACCAAAGTCAGCAACAAAAAAGGAGAGGTCACTAGATTTTTTGTTATCATTTACTGAAAATCCGCATAATTCCATCCGCAGAGCTGCTCAAGAGCATGATATAAGTAAATCGTCGGTACACAACGTACTAAAAAGAGCGAAATTCCATCCATTTGGAGTGAAACTGGTTCACAAGTTGAATGAAGACGATTTCGATCGTCGCGTTGAGTTTTCTGAAGACATGATGGCACGCATAGTTCAAGATCCTAACTTTCCATCAAACATAGCTTTTTCAGATGAAGCAACTTTCCAACTTGATGGAACTTTGAATAGACATAATTGCGGATATTGGGCAGATGAAAATCCTCACTGGATGCGAGAAGATAAATCGCAGTACCCGCAGAAATTAAATGTTTGGGCTGGAATACTTAACAATAGAATTATAGGTCCATTCTTCATTGATGGTGACTTAAATGCCTTACAACTATGAAGCTATGCTCCGACATTTAATACTTCCTGCAATCAGAGAAATAGCCGGAGACAACTTTGAAGACATATGGTTTCAGCAGGACGGTGCAGCTGCTCACTATGGACGAGACGTTCGCGCTTACTTAGATGAGGTATTTGTTGATCGGTGGAGAGGACCGAATAGCACAATTGAATGGCCAGCTAGGTCACCTGATTTGATGCCTCTAGATTATTTTTATTGGGGTTATCTGAAGGATCGGGTGTTCAAAACAAAACCTCAAAATTTAGACGAATTACGGCAAAGAATCATAGATGAGTCAGCTCTCATTCCCATTGAAATGATCCAAAATGCTATTGATGCTTTTTATCATCGATTAGCTTACTGTCAAGAGGTGAATGGAGAACAATTTGAGCACTTAAAATAAGATTTTGTGCTGATTAATGCTAATAATCAAATATGAGAGGCGAGGGGCCTCACTTAAATCTAGCACCTCGATCGTGAGAGGTGAGGGGACTCACGTAAAGAAAGCACCCCGATCGTGAGAGGCAAGGGGACTCACGTAAATCAAGCTAGCCGATCGTGAGAGGCAAGGGAACTCACGTAAATCAAGCACCCCGACCGTGAGAGGCAAGTGGACTCATGTAAATCAAGCACCCCAAAGGGAACAGATTTTACTACCTCCACGTCGTTGTTCCTGGGTAACGCTAAATGTAAAAAAATTGACCTGCAAATGACCTTGAAGGTCAAACTCAAGGTCAAATTCTAGGTCACCGCTGGATTCCTCGTCAAAAGTTACTCCAAGAATGACCTCGACGTTTTTCGTAAACACCAGAGCCGCAGCAGTACAGATTGAACCCGCCCCATACCTGGGCCAAGCCTAATGACCTTCAGCTGAATTTCAAGGTCATCCTTAACCCATGACCTGAGTACATGTTTGGACGTAAAATTTTCCGCTCTTTCGATTGCCGTTGTCAAAAATAGGGACTGTCACCTACAAAAAAAATTTAACCTTGAAATAACTTCGAAGGTCAAGCTCAAGGTCAAATTCAAGGTCACTGAGCTGTAGGTCGCGCTGGGTGACATGTAAACGTACTATCGCATGTGACACATGGTAAAAATACCAACAAAATTTGTTTATTTAACAATATACGATTGATATCAATTAATAATAACTTAAAACAGACGTTCAAATAAATATTTATTTTTTCAAGCCCTAGTAATATACATAAAAAGTCTTATTTATATCAATAAGAAAAGAATTAGATTAGCTTCCAATAATGTATCAATATCTTTTTTAGCCATGATTTAACACAGGCCTTAACACAGGCCCACACACAAAAAAAGTGGGTTGTGCGAGAGATCAGAGTATAGTACCTATACGTATTTTGGGGCGCTGAACACAAATCTGACATCAGTTTTTCCCCGTAAATCAACTTTTCTGGGTATAAATTACCCTTGATATAATAATCATCTGGAAACAGATCAGGCATGAAATTTTCACATATTTTGGGGCGCTGAACACGAATCTGACATCAGCTTTCCTCGAGCGCATCAGGATTTTCCCCTAGACGCGGAAAATTCCCTATAAAACAGCTTTGTCGGGTATGAAATAACCCTTCTTATTGAAATCGTCTGGAAAAAGACCAGGCATGATGTTTTATGTATTTTGGTGCGCAAAATACGAATCTGAGACTAGTTTCCTGTCATCACATCGGGGTTTTCCCCTAGATGCGGAAAATTTTCTAGAAAATCAGCTCTGTTGGGTATGGAATAACCCTTGTTATTGAGATCGTCTGGAAAAAGACCAGACATGATGTTTTATGTATTTTGGTGCGCAGAATACGAATCTGAGACTACTTTGTCTCCAACACATCGGGGTTTTCCCCTGAATGCCGAAAATTCCCTAGAAAATCAGCTTTTTCGTGTATGAAATTGCCATTGTTCTTGAAATCGTCTTTAAACAGGTCGGTGTATAATATCTTTATATATTTTGGTTCGCTAAATACGAATATGACGTTAGTTTACCCTTATCCCGTCAGGCTTTTACACTAGACGCGAAAAATTCCCTCATTTTTATACATGGAATACCCTTGGTATTAAATTCACCTGGAAGGCGGCCCGAAAATCAAATGTGACCGTCCGCAAAGAAAGGGACCTAATGCGGAAAAAATCGATTTTTAGTTTTTTACACCAATTGATAGTTTTTTAATTGCTCTTTCATAATAAAAATATTATTCCTATATCTGGAAAATTCGAATTATTACTAAACTGCAAAGTGATGCTCTCTTATGGAGTTCCTGTGTTTGACCGCCTCTTCAATTGCTCACCCTGTAAAATGAAGCTCCCGCGCGTTAGGTCCCTTTCTTCACGGACGGTCACATATCTTGATGTATTCTGGGGTGCTGAATACGAATCTGAACTTGGTTCTTCCTCAGCAAGTCAGGCTTTTCCCCTAGATACGATAAATTTCCTATGAACGCAATTCACGCGGGTATCACGTCACCCTTATTACATTGAACATCATGCATATAATGTAGCCAGGCCTTAGTAAGAGTCAATCGAATCTGAGTTATCCTTCATTAGCTCAAGTTACTCCAGCAGGAGAGGACCGGAAAACGAATCATTCTAAACATCCCTTTTCAGGGCAGTTGCCATCGTCTCCAGCATCCTCCAAGGTAGCAGATTCAAATAACACTTGTGCTTTTTCAGCTGCAACTGTACCATTTGAAATTTACGAGAAACAGGTTTTTCTCTTAAAAGTTTGAGAATAGTCAGATATTCTTATCACGCGATCAGAAAATCTGTCCCTTCATTCGGCGCTAAATTTTTCCAGGCTCATGAGAAAGTTTTCAGCTGCGAAGTTGAATTTACTGTAACGCCATTATATAAAAAATAGATATCTTTAGGGAATTCGTCGAGTCTATGGAAAAAGTTGAAGGCTCTGAAGTGAAAGCTGGCTTTTAGGGAATTTTCTGCATCTGAGGGAAAACTTTGAAGAGTTAGCGGAAATCTGAGTCAGAATTCGTATTCAGCATCTAAAATATAGAGAGACACCATACTCAGCCTGCTTTCAAAATAAATTCATACCCAGTGGTAATTCGGTACACGAAAATCTGCTTTTCTAAGGAATCTCCTGCATCTAGTGGAAAACCCCGATGTGATGGCGGGAAAGTAGTCGCAGATTCGTATTCTGCGCACCAAAATACATAAAACATCATGCCTGATCTTTTTCCAGCTGATTTCCATAACAAGGGTTATTTCATACCCCACAAAGCTGATTTTATAGGGAATTTTCCGCGTCTAGGGGAAAATCCTGACGCGCTCGGGGAAAACTGATGTCAGATTCGTGTTCAGCGCCCCAAAATACATAAAAATGTCATGCCTGATCTTTTTCCAGACGATTTCAATAACAAAGGTTATTTCATACCCGACAAAGCTGATTTTATTGGGACTTTTCCGCGACTAGGGGAAAGCTGATGTCAGATTCGTGTTCAGCGCAGCAAAATACGTATAGGTACCATACTCTGATATCTCGCACAACCCACTTTTTTTGTGGGCCTGTGTAATTAAACATATCAATTATAAAATTATGTTGATCAATTGAGGGACAAAAATTGTACGACTAACAAATATTTAATTTATTTCCATTAAGTAATTGAAATAAGTACATGTATATAAAATATAACCAAATCCTAGTAATTTAAAGATTAATTTCTTTAATTAAAAATGAAGCAAAAAATTTGTTGACGAACAATTTTTACCGATAACTTTTTTATTAGCTTTTGTTAAATAAACATTAAAATTTATTGATTATCTGCGAATGCTCTCTATAAAATTTAAAAGAGCCGAAATAAAGGTATTGTATAATTCTCTTTAAACATATATAAAGAAACATTTATAAGGGAAGAGGGAATAAATAAAAACAGCATGTATAATAAATATATATATAATGATAATAATAATATATAATATATATATTAAACTATATTTGTGATCGAATTTTCGGCTCCGTCCGAATACAACATCACTGCCAAGGAGAAAGAAAAGGAGGAGAGGTATCAAGACCTTAAAAGAGAGCTGCAACGCTTGTACACCAAATATTCAGTACAAGTAATTGTCCTTGTGATAGGCGCTCTCGGAAGTGCGAAACTATCACTGGTCCGTAACCTTAAAGCCATACCCGCGTGCTAAAAATATACCAAGGCACTTGCCAGATGGATGCAGAAAGCTATCATCCTTGGGTCGCTTCGTGTCATCAAGACACACGAGGGTTTTGCTGGCCTGTCATTGTAATTTCATCGTGCCCTGTGACCACCCATCTCACGGTTGTGAGGTGTGGCCATAGGTGTGATTTACCGCGGTTCCACCGGAAGCCGGTGTCATTTTTTGTGTGGCAGTTGCTCTCAGTGCGACCCTGCGGTGGTTGTTCAACCCTTTTTTTAAAAATTATATTTTTGGCACGCGGGTATGGCTTTAAGGTTACGAACCAGTGATAGTTTCGCACCTCCGAGAACACCTATCACAAGGAGAATTACTTGTACCGAATATTTTGGGTACAGTCGTTGTAGCTCTCTTTTAAGGTCTTGATACCTCTCCTCTTTTTCTTTCTCCTTTGCAGTGATGTTGTATTCGGACGGAGCCGAGAATTCGATCACGAATATAGTTCGTTTCTCGAAGTCTTGGAGAACGATGTCAGGCCTCGAGTGCGCAACGGAGACTGCTGCCCGAAAATCGTAGTTCCAGAAAATTTGGCACTTCTCGTTTCGAACAATCGACTCTACCTCCCTTGGAGCGTTCGGCAGGGCAGGGTCGCGGCCAACACCGTAAGAGCGACAAAGATGGTAATAAAGCACTCTTAGGGCCGCATTATGTCTGTAGATATACGTCGTTCCCGCGTGGGTCGGACACCCTGATAGTATGTGTTCTAGGTACTCAGCGTGTGCATGACACGCTCTGCACCTATCACTGGGAACTTCTTGACATAAAATGCGCTCACGGTATGCTAAGGTGGAAATGACACCGTCCTGGCATGCGAAAATAAAACCCTCTGTACCTGAATTAAGCCCTGATGATTTGAGGAAAGCAAAAGTTCGATCCTTCGACAAGGACTGTTTTTCTACATTTCTGTGAAAGTTTCCGTGCATTTTCTTGTCGAGTAGCTCTTGGTGAAAATTTTCAACCTCTGCTTTCTTCACTTTGGTTTTTAGAAGTGAAGCATCTAGATGAAGTAATGCACTCTCCTCACTTCTGATGTTAAAATTCAGGCCAAGGGTCTCGGCCGCTTGCTCCGCGGCTTTGTAAATGAACGCTCCTTCGCCAATCATCTCGTGGTTCCTGACCATCTTTAGGAGAGGATCTCTGCCATTCGCAACGATGTTAGCTGTACTTAGAACAATCCGGTTATGAAGACACTGGAGATTCAGAAGTCCGCGTCCGCCGGTTCGTCGTCGTTTTTCCATCTAAATTATTTTCAGCACCCCGAACTCTAGGCTGATCGGCATTGTTTGCCGACCCATTGTCGGGTGCTCTGCGCGTTCGATTGCCTTGAACCGCATCTACAACATTTTGGTGTTTTGGTGGTTTCATTGTTGTTCCCACGATCAGCTAGAGAAAGGGTTAGTCCATCCTTGTAGATCCCCGCGTGCAAGGATAAGGCTGATACTCTGAGAGGTCGCCCGGTATCCCAGAGTCACCGTTTGAGACACCTAACCCAGGTGCCATTCAGCTTTCGGCACGGTTGTTACGCCTTCGCTTAGGAGTTATTCCTTCGGGACCATCCCTGGACAATAGTCCGCGACTGCTTAATAATTATTTTAACCATATTAAGCAGAAACCCTTGGTACAGGGACCCTCTATCCGCAACCCGAGGACGCGTTCGGTAGCTTTGTTATAGGCCCTTTGGTTCTATTCCAAAGGAATCGAAACCAAAAACCGAATATATATATATATATATATATATATATATATATACATCGGTTTGTACAACGTTGTCAGTCCCACTGTGTACGGCGTACGAAACCAGACCCGGCGTATATCGGTAGCTTCTATGTTTCGCCAACTTTGTTAGGCCCATTATATGAAACCGTATACCAGGCCCATTTGTATATATGTTATACATTTATCCAACGCTACCAAGCCTGCGACGTTGCCACATTTAAAAACAATTTTATTCGCAAAGTTTTGCTACGTGCAAGTCTTCAAAGATGTTACAATGGCACTAAATATTCTGATAGGAATTTTTTAATTTTCGATATCTAATTTTTTCGTTTTGAGCTTTTGCGGGTGAATTGTTACATATGTAAAATGAATTTTGTAGTTTGTGTAATCATACATTTTTTTGAAAAAGCATTTTGATAAAAATAGGCAAATTTTTGTTTATGTCTTTTCAGATAATTTTAACATAAATTGGGTTTTTTTAGTGAAGATGTTTCTTGAAATCTTTTTTTAATAACATTTCAATATGGAAATTCCACAATTGACTTTGTTGCCGTTCTTTTAAGATCAATTTCTAGTCCATATAACAACATTTTTTCTTTCTTTTCCAAAATAGCTATACAAGATAAACCCTTATTGGATATATTCTTTGTTATACCAGCAATTAGAAAATTTGTAAGAAATCTGACATTTTTGAGAAAATTGAACCAGAATTATTCTTGGTTTTTGATCAGCTTTCAATTTGATCTTTCAAAATTAAATTACAGTCAGTTAAATTATAGTCAGACTAAACATTCAATTTAAAAGACCGGAAACAAAGTCAATTGCGGAATGTTTCCATTGAAATGTTTGAAGAAGAGATTTCAAGAAACATGTTTTTCCAGAAACAGTCGTATATAAAAATTATCGCAAAAATACATACAAAAAGGAACCAATTTCGGGATTTGGAAAATTCGGGTCTTCAAACTTTTTTAATTGTGTAAATGCAAAAATTTAGAGTTCAAAAATTTTTCTACTTTTTTCAAATTTTGATTTCGAAATATGTCAATTTTGTTAATAAATATTTTCGGCAGTTTTATTTATTTAAGTAATATTGGAAATTTTTATTTTTCGCAAATTTTGTATTTCTTTTTCGGCAAAATGATGGCATCACGTTCGAAATCCCGTGAAATTATCAAAACTA
>CAKNYM010029887.1:15586-33854 GCA_932195095.1 Andricus curvator | reverse complement strand
AGAGTATTAGCCCGCGAAGCGTGCACTAGCGAGGACACGAAGTGTGAAAACCTAGACGACAAATGTGTCCGAGCGCGCAGCGCGAGGTGAATACATTATCGAGCGCGAAGCGCGAGATAAACATATAATCGAGCGCGAAGCGCGAGATGAATACCCAATCGAGCGCGAAGCGCGAGATCCAACAGGTGCGCGCCCTAGGCGCGCTGAAACTTGCGAGCGAAGCGAGCCGCGCGCGAAGCGCGCTATGAGAATGTGCCCGCGAAGCGGGCGGATTTTTTTAAACCGAAAAAATGTATTTTTTGTGTGTATTGAAACAAATTTCCGGTAACAAATTTTGACCAACCTCAATTGTATATTGTCTCCGACGAGACGCATTTTCTCCGAGGAAGGATCCGCCCCTTTCCCCTTCCGGAGCTAATATTAAAATATTTGCAACTCCAAATTTTTCTATTACGTTTTACAATAAACTTCTTGTTGTAATGCAAAAAAAAAACTTTCACAAGTCATTAAATGACCTAGTTCTACCACCTCACTAAGTTTAAAGTGGACAAAAAGTTAAAAATTTCAGAAGAAAACCGCAACTATCTGGCAACAATATAGATGAAGATAGTTATAAACAACAATAATTTGTTCGTAAAATTATTTTTGCTCAACTCAAATGATTATTAGGTCACTCCAGGTGAAAAATAGACAAATAGTTGAAAATTTCAGAAAAAACAGCAACTTTCTACCATGAAGCAAAGATAATATCATTAGCAATAATAATAAATTGTTCGAACAATTATTGTTGTTAAATTTGATTGAATATCACTTTACTTCAATCAGAAATTAGAAAAAAAGTCAAAAATGTTAGAGAAAACCGCAACTTTCTAGCATTTATCTAAGAGAAGATAGCTAATAACAATAGTAATTTGTTTAAACAATTTTTTTCTGAAACAAAATGAATATTAACTCATTTGAAGTGATAAGTGGACAAAAAGTTACAAGTTTTAGAAAAAACCGCGGTTTCTAGCATTATTGAAAGAGAATATCTTTAACAATAATAACAAATATGTTAAACAATTTTTTTATCAACATAAATTATGTATCAACTCGCTCTCATTGAAAATTGGACAAAAAGTGCAATTTAAAAAAAAACGCGACTTTCGAACTCTATTCTGAGAGAAAATTGCTAAAAACAAGAATAAATTGTTTGAACAATTTGTTTAAACATCTAATCGTCAGTATAAAGTAGTATTTCAGGTATCAGAAGTAATTTGCATTTAAAAAACAGCAAGAAAATCATAATTAGCGCTAAAAACGAATTCACGAGAGATCTCTGAAGCGACATATTATAATAAATAACTGTTTAAAAAATAATTTCTTCTATACTAATGATATTTCGAATGAGCTTAGTTCTCTGATTCTGAATCAATTGTCAGATCACATAGATACCTGGGAGACATGGACGCCAGGTAAGAATTCTACCTCCCAGACGTGGCAACATCGCTTGAGGTGAGTACGTATAACGTCTAACGCGCTTCCTTATATATAGAGGAGGTCACTTCGTACATCCAGTATCACAAATATATATAAATTCCAAAATGAAAAATTGTTACCCCTCTTTTGAGAAACCTGATCAGAAGGCCCCCCTCAACGTATATATGCATATAAATTTCAAATATTTTCACGGAAAAAAGCGGAGGCGAGAACGTAGGGTCAACTACACGGAGGTGACAACGTACAGTCTATACATATATATATATATATATATATATACAACCTATCTCTCGGTCGTGAGACGTGGTTACAGCTGAAATTTTACCGTGATTTCGCTGTGAGCGGGCCGTAATGGTTCGTGGAACGGCGCACAGTGCTCCTCCCGAAGATGGACAACTTGTGTGACCCTAAGAATTGCAGGCCAATAACTTGTATGAACACGCTGTATAAGATCTTGACAGCTATCCCAAATAATAGGATTGTTCCGACAGTCGGACCTGTGTGGAGAGAAATGTACGAACAACGCAACTCAAAGAAAGGCGTGGCAGGATGTCGGGAGAACCTGCTCATCGATAGATGTGTCTGGAAAGACGCAGCATCCTACCAGCGCTTCCTATCGTTGGCCTGGATTGATTACCGGAAAGGTTTCGATTCAAACTCCCATAGACTTATCATCTGTCTGTTGGAAAGCGTAAAGGTTCTTCCGCACATCGTGAGGTGCATAGAGAGATTGATGCTGCTTTGGAGAACCAGATTTACTATCTCATCTGGAAATCATCGTGTGACAACTAACACCGTCACTTTTCAGAAAGGTGTCTTTCAGGGCGATGCCATCAAAGCATGAGGTCACTCATGTATTTTACATGGATGATCTCAAGATCTATGCTAAAAATAAAGAGAAACTACACCTAGCTCTAAGGACTGTCGAAGAATACACTCAGGAGATTTGAATGGAATATGGGTTAAAAAAATGCGCCAAGGTTTATTTGAAGCGAGGAAAACTTATTGGCATCCCTGAAGACCCTGAGCTTGTCGACAGAAGTGCTACGAAGCGTATACAAACGTCTCATCCGGCAGATTTGGTCTTCCGAATTGTCGGCGAGGAACAAAGTATTAGCAACGAAAATGCTTGCCGCACCGGTAGTATTCTATTCATATGGAGTTATTCCAAGGAAGAAGGACGAGCTCAGATCCCTTGATATCGAGTCATGAAAGGTTATGCACATTAACAAAAGCATGCACCTTAAGTCTTCTGTTCCGCAAGTCCACATCTCACGCCGTCAAGGTGGTCGCGGAATACTGAATCTTGAATCTCTTTAGAACAGGATTATTCTGGGCACAGCACATGTAGTCGCAAATGGAAGAGACCCTCTTCTTAAAATGGTCAGAAAGCACGAAGAAGTGGGCAAAGGAGCATTTCTGTACAAAGCAGCGGAGGAGGCTGCTGAAACACTCGGCCTTGACTTCAATATTAGGAGTGAGCAAAGTGCATCAAATCTTATCCATCTTGAATATTCACTCCTGAAGACCCGGATTAAGAAAGCACAGGAGAAAACCTTTCGCGAACAGCTCCTCGACAAGAGGATGCACGGCATCCTCCACAGAAATGTGAAGAATCAATCGATGACGTATGAGCTAACGTTTGCTTTCCTTAAATCGCCCGGATTGAAGTCGGGCACGGAGGATTTCATTTTGGAATGTCAAGACGGTGTCATTGCCACTCTAGCATACTGTCGCCACATTTTAAGCCACGACATTCCCGATGATAGCTGCAGAGCGTGTCATGCACTCCCCGAGCACCTAGGGGGCATACGATCTAGTTTTCCAACCGGCACCAGCCGGCTTGATCATCACAGTGCAGGAGAATGAAAAGACAGAGAGGTATAAAGACCTTGTACGGGAGTTGCGATGGGTATACCCGGAATATTCTGTTGAACTAGTCGTCCTGATCATCGTACTCTTGGAGGTGCCAAGCTTTCACTTGTTAATAGCCTGAAAAGCCGCCCTGCGTGTCAAAGAAATGCTAAGACACTTGCGGAAAAAATGCAGAAGGCTGTCGTCCTTGGATCGATCCGTTTGCTTTTAGTAGTGTCACAGATTACTCTATATTACTATTCGGTGGTATTTTTTAAGAAGATAGTAGAGAAAAATAAGAGTTGCTAGTTGAGGAAAGGAAAATGGGAATAGGAAAAATTAAAGTGCAAAGAATTTTATGTTTTAATCTGCATATATTATGTTTTCTCGAAAATTGAGCACAACTAAAGGGCAGCAATACAGAAACATCAAAATGGGAATTTTTCAAAGAGCAGGCTTAGATGTGTATAGTGATGGCAATTGTAGTTTACAGTATACAAAAAAAGTTAAGACATGCCTCTGGGAAATATGTCGTTTTTTAGAGGAAAGTAGGCAATACGTATTTTTCCGATTTTCAAAAAATAAAATGTCTACAAAGTTATGCGTCTTTGGTATTTTATGGTAGAAAATTAATCTTCTTGGCTGGAAATACATTTTTTTGTTTGAAAGTTCATCTTTTTGGTTGATATACTTCAACTATTTCATCAAAAATGCATCCATTTTGTTGAAAATTCAAGTTCTCACTTAAAATGTTAGAATTTTTAAGCATTTCAAATTGATGAACAATTCATCTTTTTTGTTCGAAAAAACTACTTGGTTGAAGGTTGTACGAATTTCTTTTAAATTATTTTCTAAAATATTTATCTTTTTGATTGAAAGTTTAATTATTTTTCTGAAAATTCGTTTTGTTATGGTTGCAAATTAATCCCCATATCGAAAATTCATCTTTTTAGTAGAAAATTCGTCTTTTTTTGTATTTAATTAATCCTCTTGGTTGAAAATTTAACATTTTTACTTGAAATGTTAGAAGTTTAAAGCGCTTCAAATTGAAAATTCGTCTTTCCTGGTAAAAAATTTATCCTCTTAGATGAAAGTTCATTTTTTTTGTAGGAACTTCATCTTTCTTGGTAGAAAATTAATATTGATTGTTAAAAATTCAACTTTTTGATTGAAAATTCGGTTATTTAGTCGAAAATTAATTTATTTTGTTGAAAACAACTTCTTGAAAATTGATGCAAGAAATACATTGTTTTTTTTTTTTTAAATAATTTTTTCAACTATAAATTTAACTATTCTATTTTTGTTTAAAAATTGATCAGTTTTAGTTGAAAGTTCAACTATTTGGTGAAAATTCATGTATTTTGTTTAAAAAATCAATTTTTATTTGAAAATTTATCCTTCTGGTTCAAAATGCAACTGTTTTATTAAAAATTCACTTTTTTTGGAAAATTAATTTTTTCAACTGAAAATTTAACTATTTCATTTTTGGTGAAAAATTGATGTATTTTGTTGAAAATTCTTTTTTCCTGGTAGAAAATTAATCCTCTTAGATAAAAATTTATCTTTTTGGTGGGAAATTCACCTTTCTTGGTAGAAAATTAATATTCTTGGTTAAAAATTCAACTTTTTGATTGAAAATTCTACTATTTGGTCGAAAATTAAGTTCAAAATTATACATGTTTACTTGAAATCTTGGAAATTTAAAGCGTTTCAAATTATTGAGAATTCGTCCTTTTTGTTTGAGAATCCATCTTTTCTGTTTTTCAACTATAAATTTAACTCTTCCATTTTTGTTTAAAAATTGATGTATTTTGTTTAAAAAATCCTATTTTCTTATAAAAAAATTAATCCTCTGAGTTGAAAATTCGTCTTTTTTAGTAGAAACTTGATCTTTCTTGGTTGAAAATTCATCTCGTTGGTTAAAAACTGAAGTCTCTAGTAGCATATACTCGATATATTCTGCAGAAAGGAGATTTCGACCCAAACCTTTGAATGCAACGTGTATTTCATTATTTAGCGGTGTTTTATATTATGCAATGAACCAATTTTTTAAGAAGGGTTGGCTATCTATTTCTGTGCTACGAGCCTTCAATTGTTAACAGCATTTTCAGAAATTAATGATATAATGCAAAAGCTTCACACATTACACGACTTGCACATATGAATACTGATATTTAAATGACCTTTTTCTTATTACTTGTAATCCGTTAATAGTATTAATTTCTTCACAAAAACGTAAATTTCCGAAATCCGACTGTTACTAATGTTGGGTTCTTCAAAAGTGATGGAACAATGTTGTTGAATTTAGTTGCTTGTAGTCACTTTCCCTTTTTGCTTTTTGCATTGCAAGGGAAATCTGTAAATCCTTAAGCTTAAAGATATTTATCAGAGTTAGAAAACGGGATTCCAGTTTTCAGCCACACTGTTGAATATTTTTGTCTGATATTTTTCATACCTCATCTAAATATTAGTCTGTTTTGCCGACCAGAGGCGGTTTTTTGAGAAAAAAAGTTTATATTTGATGTTATAAACAAAAAGAAAAGAACAATAAAATAAAATTGCAGTGACGCTCAGTGTTAGCTCAGTTAGCATTTTCGCGGCATGGCCATCAAACGCACGAGGCAGACACTCCGGAGCGCGACGAATTACCCATAACGAATGACCCTTTCATTGTTATGAGATGAAGGCCGGTTAAAAAAAACTGAAATTATGCAAGCGTGGCGTGATTCTGTTTTAATTAGCAGAATTAGTTTATTCTTATAATTTCAAGAAAGTGAAAAAAAGATTCATGAAAATCGGTTAATATTTGCAGTAATAATAGAAATGTTAAAGTGCACACGATAGTATACCCAGATACATCGCACAGTGGGAGGAAACGCATTTTTTTTCGTTCAAAAAAGTCTACAGCCTTCAATTTTACCCCGATTTGAAATTATTTTTAAAAAATTGAAGTGCGCTAAATTTCAAAGAGCACCTTGGTCAGAGATTTTTATATTTTCGTTTGTTTATTATATGTTTACTCAAAGTATGAGAAAATCGTGATTTTTCACAAAATCATTTAATCTTTAACAACGGTTTGCATATAATGAAAATCATCTTAAATCAACGCAACAGTACTCCCAGAATACAAATAATTTGATTATTGTATGTTTTAATTATCATAAACAAATTACATTAACAAATAGTCAAATATTGTAATTTTTGTTGAAAAAAAATTGTTCTTGGATGAAAACGCTTCAAATTATTGTGAGAGTGATTGTTAGTCACAATTTTTATAAAACATCAACAATTGTAATTGTTATGAAAAATTTGTTTGCAAACATTTGGAATTTGTGTTTCTCTGTATTTCGGGTTTTCCTTTATTATCTGACATGAATAGATGTAGATATTCAGAAAAGTGATATAGGTTTGATGGCTTCGGGTACCGATCGCGATTGTTGGTGGTTTTTGTGGTGGTAACTTTTTGGCTTTGGTGAAGGGAAAGAGGGAGTTTGAGAGGAGAAAGGGCGGTGAGTAGAGTGTTTAAGGGCTAAGGAATAAGTGAGAGTAAAGGGGTTGGTAAAAAGGTATTGAATGATATATAATTGTCAAAAGTGGAAGAGAAGGATTTTGAGGTTGGAACGGTTAAGAAAAGTGGTGTTTTCTCGCAGGGTGAGTGACAGGTGAGTGGGAGGGTTGGATGAATGAGGAGAGACAGTTGTTTAAGAGTGGTGGTTGGATGAATGAGAAGAGACAGTTGTTTAAGAGTGATGAGTTATAGTGTGAGACATTTTGAGTGATTTGTTAAAGTGTTGGCTTCAAACCTAGATTGAACGATTTGCATGGGGGATTGAAAGCGAGGGAAAAGAAAACTTTACGTAGGAAAGAATACGTGGCAGAATTCTCGTCACACGAAGTCCAGGAAGGACACAGAGAGGGCAGCAGGAAACGGATACAGAGAGAGGATCGAGAATTACCAGCGGATGTAGGCAAGAGAATGAGGCGAGTGCGAACATCGAAGGTAGTAATAAAGACAGTAATCAAAGTAGTGATGAGGCAGAGGTATTCGTGAAGTTCAGAAGGGGGTGAGGGGTAGTAAGCAAACGAGGCAAAGGCTACCAAGAGCGAACAGAGTGAATAGTAAGAACGCGAGGAGTTTTTTTGATAAGTGGCGACAACCAGCGACCACGAGTAGCGAAGGGGAGAAGTCGGAGGATAATAAAAGGGTTAGAGACCAGTTAGATGAGGAAGGGGAAAATGAGAAAGCACTCAAGAAGATTATGCAGAGAACACCACCTGAAAGGAGGTCGGGGGCAGTAGTCTAGAAGGTCTCGAGAAACTTATCAGAGGCCTCAGAGAGGAAACCTGCAAAGGTTTTGACAGAGCGAGGACGCATAGGGAAGAAGTCAGGGAGGAAGTGGAAAAAATGAGAAAGAAATGGGAGGAGTGGGATGCTCTGTGGAAGGCCGAGAAAGAGGAGGTATTTAGGAAACTGGTTATTATAGAGAGTAAACAGATAGAGAGTGAGAAAGAAAGGAGAACTGAAATGAGTTTGCTTGAGGAGAGAGTCAGGAAAGAAAGCGAAACATAGTAATTAAAGGAATGACAGTAGAAAGCGACTCGGGAAAGGAAGAAGTGGAGAAGCTGATGAATGATATTGGGGCTCAGTTGAGAGTGGAGGCGGTGAAGGTACTGGGGAGAAAGACAGAAGGGAAAACAGGTATGCTCACAGTAAAAGTGGGAAGCGGGGAGGAGAAGTGAGAAATTATGGAAAGGAAAAGAGTACTAAGGGGTAGGAATGAAAGAATTGAAGTGGACCTGACATGGAGAGAGAGAGAGAAAGAGGAAGTGGATGATTTAACGGAGAGCATGGAGAAGGGTAAACGAAGGTAATGAGAGTAGGAGTGACGGGGCGAGGTTCCCACCAGAGAAGAAAAACTGAGCACGGGAAGGACAAAAAGAGAGGAGTGAGTGTGGGTTTGTGGAATGTGCCAGGGCTAAAAAACAAGAACGAGGGGTTCTGAGAGGCTATTGGAAAATGGTACGTGGTCATGCTGAGTGAAACGTGGATGGGTAAAAAGGATTGGAAGGGCTTGAAACGAAAGTTGCCGAAGGGGTATGTGTGGACAATGCAAGAAGCGAGGAAAGAACATGAGAAGGGAAGAGCGATGGGAGGCATGGTGTCAGGGGTTAAAAAGGAGCTGATGGGAAATGAAAGAGTGGAAGAGCGAAAAGAAAAGCTGGAGGGCGTCATGGTGAGAAGAATAAAGGTAGGAAAAGAGAGGGTGGCGATCGTTTGTGTGTATAGGAGGAGAGGAGAAGAGGAAGGATGGAGAGTATCAAGGGAATGGATGGAGAGTATTAAGGGAATGGATGGAGGAAAGGAATTGGGGGGGGGGGAGATATGAGATGAAGAAAGTGAAACTTTCCAAAGAAATTCCAAGCACAGGGAGATGAATCGGGAGGGTAAAACTCTTTTGAACCTGTTAGAGGAGGAGGGGTGGTTGATCTGCAATGTAAATATAAGGGGTGATAAAGAAGGGGAGATGAAGAAGGGGAAGTGATTTTTATAGGTAAAGGGGAGACAGTGATAGATTACATTCTAACAGAAGAAAGAATAAGGAAGAGAATGGATAAAGTGGAAGTAGGTAATGAAATAGGCTCAGAACACTTCCCGCTAATAGCGACATGGAAATGCTTAGGATGGAAGCGGAATAGCGAAAAAAGGGAAAGACCTGGCGAAAGAAAGTAAAAATGGGTAGATGGGTGGAGGATAAATTGAGAGAATTTAAAGAAAGAATGGAGAACGAGGTGATTAGAGGACTGGAAGGGGAAGACGTGGACGCGCGCCTTGGAAAGATAAAAGAACTAACAGAGAGGATAAAAGAAGAGATAAGGTCAAGAGAAGATGAGGAGGGAATGATGAGGGGATGGTGGGACGCAGAATGTAAGGAGAGTAAAGATAGAATGAAGAAAAATGTAAAAAAAAGTGGAGAAAAGGGGAGATAGGGCAACAGGAATATAATAGGAGAAAGAGAGAACATGAAAGATTGTTAAGTGATAAAAGGCAGTTAGAGAAAAGTAGGTCTATGGAAGACGTGGAAAAATCAATCAGGGAAGGGAGGGAATGGCAGGTGATCAATAGGGAACAAGGAGGAAGGAAGGGCATCAATGAGGTAATCGAGATGGATGAGTGGACCCCGTACTTTAAGTGATTGTTGGGAGGATTGGAAAATAAGGTGTTAGGTGAAAAGAGGAAGGTAATATCTTTTCTCATCGAGATGGATGAGTGGACCCCGTACTTTAAGTGATTGTTGGGAGGATTGGAAAATAAGGTGTTAGGTGAAAAGAGGAAGGTAATAGAAGGGGAAGATGATAGCAATAACGGGATAAGTAGGGAGGAAGTGAATAGAGAGATAGGGAGGCTTAAAAGAAACACGGCAACAGGTGAGGACGATATTGATAACGAGGCTTTGAGGTTTGGAGGAGAAGGGGTGAGAAAGGAAATGTGGGAGGTATGCAAAAAGGTTTGGAGAGGAGAGAGATGGCCTAAGGAATGGAGGACACGGTTGGTGGTGCCGATAATTAAGAAAGGAGTGGGCAAGAAGGTTGGAAGAGTATAGGGGAATCACACTTATGTCGGTGGGCTACAAAATATATACGGAGATTCTCAGAAAGAGATTAAAAAGGGAGGTGGAAGAGAAAGGGATTATTCCACACAATCAGACGGGCTTCAGGAAAGGGATGGGAACAGTAGACAACATCTACGTACTGAATTGTCTAGTGAATAGGAACTAGGGAGAAAGAAAGGGAAGTTAGTGGCCTTATTTGTAGACTTTAACGCGGCTTTTGACTCTGTAAACACGAAGGTGTTATGGCAGGTTATGAAAGAGAGGAGGGTGGATGATGGGTTAGTCGAGAAAATAAAGTAAATATTTGAAGAGACTAAGATAAGTGTAAGGATTGGGAAACAAATAGGGGATATTTTTTGGAGTGGAAGGGGGCTCAGGAAAGGGTGCCTTTTGAGCCCTTTACTTTTCAGTCTCTTGTTGGCAGGTCTAGAGGAGAAACTGGAGAAGAAAGGAAAAGGGGGAACGGGTTGGGAAATAGCAAGGTATATTCCTTATCGTTTGCAGACGATATAGTCTTTTTAGAGGATGACGAGAGAGGGATGAGTCTCATAATGAGAGTGTTTGAGGATAACGTGAGAGTAAATGGAACAACGTTATACGATTTAGGATGGGAGAAGGAATGAGAGAGTGTAGGAACTGGATGGATGAAGAGGAAAGAAGATGTAGAGTCTGTTATTACGAGATAGAATCATGGGGGCATGTTTTAGAGAGATGTACGGGGGAGGAAACAGGTGCTGAGAGTGTGGATGACAGGATAAGGTGGATCTTGGCTGGAAGTGGACAAGGGGCAAGCTGGATGATGAGACTGAAAGAAATGAGAGAAAGTAAGGGGCATGTAGTAGGAAAGGCCAATCGCGCACTCCTACACAAGGACAGGAAAGTAAATAAAACTTAAAAATCATTTTAACGGAAATGGTAAGAGGAAACGGAAGCCCAGGAAACTCAATAGTCAGCAAATCTCAATAGTAATTTTGTTAAGACAAAGCGGTAGCATATAAGTTAATAATAAGTAGAATATTATTTAGGTAGTAAGTATTATTAAGGTAGTATAAGTGGTTTTGTAACGTATTGTAAAGGGAGCGGAGGACCTCAAACCCGTAAATGGGAGAGAATAAATACATACATATAGGTTTGATTTTATTTGTTAAAATACAACAATTGTTAGTTTTGTAACGAAATAAAATAAGTAAATATAAAACTTTGGCCTAGAAAATAATTTTTTTGTGCACTAAAACTGCTTTAAATTTTTGCGAGAGAGATTTGCAGTACCGTTTGGCCTGAATCCATTTTCTACGATTTACATTTGATTTTCAGGGCCCTTAAATGATTCAGAGGAATCCAAATTTGAAAGAATCGATAATTTAAATTTTGCTACAAAAACTTCTCACAAAAACTTGAAGCAGTTTCAGTGAAAAAAAATCTTTCCAGGCCAAAGTGCCAAAGCTTTGAATTAATTTCTTTAATTTGTTTACATGTTTAACACTTGTTGTATTTCAACAAATATAATTAAACCTATGTTATTTTCAAGAACATCTGCATCAATTCAGATGATAAAGCAAAATACGAAATTGAAAAACCACAAATTAATGTTAATGTTTCATAGAAATTGTTACTGACGATCACTCGCGCAATAATTTAAAGTATTGCCAGAGAAGAACAAAGTTTTTTCAATAAAAATTACATTATTTTTAAATACATACAAATTGCGCAATATTTAAAATTAAATAATAATAATCAACAATAATTGTTTATTTTCAGTTTTACATAGAAACAGTTACTGCTAAAAAAAAAATATTTTCCAGGCCAAAAAATTTACTTATTTTATTTCTTTACAAAATCAACAAGTGTTTTATTTTAACAAATATAATGAAACAGAAATCATTTTTCCGAATATCTACACAAATTCAGTCACTCTCACTAATACTAAAGCAGTTTTCTCCAAGAACAAATTTTTTTTCAACAAAAATTACAATGTTTGGCTATTTGTTAATGTAATTTGTTTATAATAATTTAAACATACAATAATCAAATTATTTGTATTCTGGGTGTACTCTTGCGTTGATTTAAGATGATTTTCATTATATGTAAACCGTTGTTGAAGAGTAAATAATGATTTTGTGAAAAATCTTCATTTTCTCATACTTTGAGTAAACATATAATAAATAAACAAATTAAAATGCAAACATCTCTGACCAAGGTGCTCTTTGAAATTTAGCGCACTTAAATTTTGAAAAAATAATTGCAAATCGGGGTAAAATTGAAGGCTGTAGACTTTTTTGAACCAAAAACTGCGTTTCCTCCCACTGTGCGGTGTATCTGGGCATACTATCGTGTGCACTTCAACATTTCTATGATCACTGCAAATATTATGAACTGATTTTCATGAATATTTTTTTCACTTTCTTGAAATTATATGAATAAATGAATTCTGCTAATTAGAATTGAATCACGCCATGCTTTCATAATTTCAGTTTTCTTAACCGGCGTTCATACCATTACAATGAAAGAGTCATTCGTTACGGGGCATTCGTCGCGCTCCGGGGTGTCTGCCTCGTGAGTTTGATGAGGGTTGATGGCCATGCCGCGAAAATGCTAACTGAGCTAACACTGAGCGTCACTGCAATTTTATTCTATTGTTCTTTTTATCTTTGTTTATAACATCAAATATAAACATTTTTTCAAATAACCGCCTCTGGTTGGCAAAACAGACTAATATTTAGATGAGGTATGCAAAATATCAGACAAAAATATTCAACCGTGTGGCTTAGGACCCACCGGGAACTTTAGTTCCTAAAAACACGCCGAGATGCACCTCATAGTTATCAATGTTGTACAAAGTGAACCTACCTGAGAGCCGTTAACGCTCAGTTGCAACAGTTGCAGATCTAAAACGTACTTATTGTAAATTCTATCTCTAAGTAAATGTAAAAAAAGTATAATCGAAGCGCGGAGAACGTAATTCACGTGAAACAATAGAGAATTTTAAGGTCTTTTCTTTTAAATTGAACTATTTAATTCCCTTAAAATACAAAATAAAAGAGGCAATTACATTCTCTACACTATATTACTGTATTGCAATAAAATCACATTCATTGTATGAACTTTTATAAATATTCAAGGGCAATGATTTCGACATTTTGTAAAATATCGGCTTACACTTTACAAAGAAATTGTCAAAATTATTTGAACTGAGGATCTTTCAACACACCTATTTAAATTTATGGCGCGTATACGTTTCCTTTATTTATTACTGTAAAGTATAATATAATAATATAATAACCATTCATATTTGAAATTGTTGCATTATTGATAGAATCATATTCCCGTCATAAAAAAGATAAAAATTTTCCGCGAAGGATATCAGTAAACATTTATGTTTCGTTCGAGTTACATTTTACAACATTAAAATAAAAAGGTCACATTTCAACTTAGTCGCGCCACAGCACCTACTTCAAAACGTAAATGAGGCAAATGAGCAATTTCGACGAAAATTCCCGTATTTGGACAGGCTGTGCTATACAATGTAAAAAGAGCACAGAAAAAGAACCACACACTCCCGAAGCAATACTTTGTAATTGTTTCGTGTTCCAATGGTAGACTCTGCAGTTCCATCGGAGTCGTATAAGATGTTGAGGAATGATGGGTGGTAAATCATAGCGTTCGAAGTAATGCCTGTATCCATTTTTGTCAACGTATACGGAAACCGAGTGGCTTCCAGGTTTGGAGTGGTTATCCGTATTGGAGACTAATGTGTTTGGCTTCGTCCATCGTGTCTGCTGGAATTACCCCCACAGTGTGCGAGTTTATGTGTTAAATAGCCTGAAGTATATCCTTACTGTTCATTATTTCCAACAGAAAATTGACTAGACCCGTCAAGGAAACATGCGTTGAGAGGTCTTGAAATTCGGAACTCGCAGCGGTTGTGACTATCTATCTCGTTGTCAGTACTGGTATTACTGCTTTTATTTAAGCTCGAATCATTCTGCCAATCGTAGGTTTTGATTCCAGCTTTTGTTGTAAGAAGCCCGTTTTTTAATCGCACATCTCTATTAGGGGCACACTGAAATGATTTAGTTTTCTGCTTTCAACTGTGATATAGACACTGTGTCTGTAATGAAAGTAATTGGCAAAGTGATGGACACCCGGTATTGTCCTCTAAATTATTCGCTTTGCGAGTAATAACATTTTGCAAAACAGTAACTTTTTCACGTCCATGAACATATATATTTTTTGCAAAATGAACGTGTTCAGGGTGTCTACCCTACCTGGAAAACCTGGAAAACCTGGAATTGTCAGGGAATTTTTATATACCTGGAAAAACCTGGAAATGTCAGGGAATTTCTTTTAAAGTCAGGGAATTTTTTCGAGAACGTGCTTAATTTTAGTAAATTGCAATATTAAATCGAATAACAATGATTCTTCATTTGTAAAAGTAGCTTTATATTACGGGTATTGAACTATTTTGTTGAAAATTCGTTTTTTTGTTTTGTTCAAAATCAATTTTTTAAGTGAAATTTCAAGTATTCTGTTTTTAGTTGAAAATTGATCGGTTTTAGTTGAGAATTCAAGTATCTCGTTGAAAATTCATGTATTTTGTTGAAAAATCGTTCTTTTTGGTTGAATTCCATTGTTTTTGTTTAAAAATTTCAATCTTTTTTGATTGAAATATCAACTATTACATTTTTCGTTCCGAACTCATCTTTTTGAATGGAGATTTAATTACTTGGTTGAGAGTTTATCTTTTGTTAAAAAGTAATTTTTTGTTGTTGTTAAAGATTCATCATTTTAATAGAAAATTCATCTCCTCGGTTGAAAAATGAGTAATTTTGTTGAAAATTCGTTTTTTCTTTGGCTGAAAATAATTTTTTTTACTGAAAATTGATTTATTCCAGTTGCAAATTCAACCATTTTGTTGAAAATTTGTTTGTTGAAATTTTTTTTTATTTGCATTACGAGTATTCAATATTTTGTTGAAAAATGATCTTTTTCAGTTGAAAATTTTGACTTTTTTGGTAGAAATTAATCTTCTGGGTTGAAAATTAATCTTTTTATTGGACATTTGATGATTCATGTTTTTGGTTTCAAATTCAACTATTCCAGTTGAAGATTCATCATTTTAGTTGAAAATTCATTACTTTCTTTGAAAATTTAACTATTTTTTAAAAATTAATTTAGTTTTTGTTGCGAATAATTTTTTTTTCGCTGGTAAATGCAATTGGTTGAGAATTCATATTTTTTGTTAAAAAATAAACTATCCCAGTTAGAGATTGATCATTTCAGTTGAAAATTCATTTTTTTTGAATTCAACTATTACATTTTTGGTTGAAACTTGATCTTTTTTAGTTCAAAATTCATTTATTTGTTTGAGAATGTGTCCTTTTGAAGTTCATAATTCAAATATTACTTTGAAAATTGATGTATTTTGTTGAAAAATCGTCTTTGTGGTAGAAAATTTATCTTTTTGGTTGAAAATTCAAGTATTCCAGTTAAATATTCATCATTCAAGTTGAAAATTCATCTGTTTGGTTCAAAATAAGACTACTTGGTTGAAAGTTAAATTGAATTTGTTTTAAAAATAAATCTGTTTTTTTCTGGGTGGAATATTAATTTTTTAACTGAAAATTTAATTATTCCATTTTTGGTTGAAAACCAGATCATTTTTAGTTTAAAATTCAGCGAATCGTTTGAAAATTGATCTTTTTGAGTTAAAAAAATCAACTGTTTGATTGAGAATTAATGTATTTTTTTGAAAAATCGTCTTTTTGGTAGAAAATTCATCTTTTTTAGTTGAAAATTCTGACTTTTTTGGTAGAAATTAATCTTCTGAATTGAAAATTAATCTTTTTGTTGGAAATTTGATGATTCTAGATAGAGACTCATCATCCTTATTGAAAATTCATTACTTTGTTTGAAAATCTAACTATTTTTTGAAAATTAGTTTTGTTTTTGTTGCAAATAATTTTTTTTTCGTTGGAAAATGCAATTGGTTGAGAATTCATCTTTTTTGTTGAAAAATGAACTATTCCAGTTAGAGATTGATCATTTCAGATTAAAATTCTTCTTTTTTTTTTAATTCAACTATTAAATTTTTGGTAGAAACTTGATCTTTTTTATTTCAAAATTCATTTATTTGTTTGAAAATGTGTCTTTTTGTAGTTGATAATTCAAATATTTCTTTGAAATATGATGTATTTTGTTGAAAAATCTTTTTTTGTGGTAGAAAATTTATCTTTTTGGTTGAAAATTCAAGTATTCCAGTTAAATATTCATCATTTTAGTTGAAAATTCATCTTTTTGGTTCAAAATAAAACTACTTGGTTGAAGGTTAAATTGAATTTGTTTTAAAAATAAATCTGTTTTTTTCTGGGTGGAATATTAATTTTTTAACTGAAAATTTAATTATTCCATTTTTGGTTGGAAACGGCTCATTCTTAGTTTAAAATTCAGTTAATTGTTTAAAAATTGATCTTTTTGAGTTAAAAACCCCAACTGTTTGATTGAGAATTAATGTATTTTTTGGAAAAAAAATTCATGGACTTTAGAGACAAATTCAAGAAATTATTATATTTTTATTATCATTTAATTATTTAATTAATCGATCGTGCTAAAATATGCGGAATATTTGAATTTAAATTAAATGAAATGCTATGAAAAATTGTACCTGGAAAAAACTTAAGATACCTGGAAAAAACCTGGAATTGTCAGGGAATTTTTTTCCGGGATTTGGGTAGACACCCTGGTGTTCTCGTAAGGTTGCGTAAAGTTGTCTGCATGAAACAACACGATCAAATCATTCAACTTCATGAAAGTTGCGAGACAGCCAGTTTTTCTAAATGCAAATAGTCTGTGGAAGATTGATAAAAGGCTCGGCGGGGATGTTATCCAATATGCGTATGTGCAATATCAGTAACTATTGCACGTGGTAAATATAAGTTATCGCTATTTTTAATGGTAAGTATCGAACTTTTTGCGACATCCTCGTGTGTCAAACAAACGCGTCCGCAACCAGCAGGTACCTTCGCGACGGATGACGAGAGAATAAAGTCGTTCGTAATCCTAAACGTTAAGATACTTTGCACGATCTTAAATATACGGTTTCATTATCCGGTAGCAAAAGGTAAACGGACAGGCAGAGAGGACACCCGTGCCAGGCTATGTGTAAATGGATGTGTGGAAATTGTGAAACTAATAAAATTGGATGGCGCAGTGCAAATATTTCTTACACCTTACTCGAACCTTCTCCTGAAAATTTAAAACCACATTGAAATTAGTTAAGCAATGTTTAGTTTAATATTCTTTTTTATATACTTTACTGATAATTCATAAGAAAAGAAAAAGCAGAATTATATCGCACGTATTTAGGGAATTCTATTAGTTTTTTTCATGCACATCTTCTTCTCTTTTTCCTGCATATCTATTTGTGAATCATCCTTCAATGTGTGAGACTGCATGCTCTCATTATCTTCCTGACTTTTTTCTCATTGTAATCTGTTTCTACTTCTTCTTCTTCTTGTTCTTCTTGCCTGTGGGTCTGTAAATTAGCCACATTATTGCAGGATTCCGTGAGATAGGATTCCACCGTGAGATAGGTGGTTACAGTCTGCGCCGGATTCAATGCGATGATCCTGCAAAAGTTTCGTCCACCCTGAGGACACGGAGCGACCCAAGGACGACCACCCTCTGTATCTTCCCTTCAAGCATCTTAGCATTTTGTTGACACGCAGGGATGCTTTTCAGGCTATTAATCAGTGAAAGCTTGGCACCTCCGAGAGCGCCGATGATCAGGACGATTAGCTTAACAGAATATTCCGGGTATAACCGTCACAACTCCCTTACAAGGTTTTTATACCTCTCTTTCTTTTCATTCTCCTTGGCTATGATGTTTTTGTCAGCTGGTGTCGAAAATGGTTCGCTTCTCTAAATCAAGGAGAAGTATGGCAGGCCTTGAGTGCGCAACAGAAACAATTTTCGAGAATATGAAGTTTCAGTATATACAGCACTTCTCATTTTCAACAATTGACTCCATTTCCCTAAGAGGGTTTAGCGGAGCGGTATTAGGGCTAATGCCGTAAAAGTGACAGGTATGGTAATAAAGCACTCTTAGTGCCGCATTCTGCCTTTGGATGTAGACCGTTCCCGCGTGAGTTGGACAACTAGATAGTATCTGTCCTAGGTGCTCGGGGTGTGCGTGAAACGCTCTGCAGCTGTCATCGGGAATGTCTTGACTTAAAATATGGCGACGGTATGCTAGAGTGGAAATTACACCGTCTTGACATGCCAAAATGAAACCCTCCGTGCCCGACTTCAATCCGGATGATTTAAGG
>CAKNYM010029887.1:0-10586 GCA_932195095.1 Andricus curvator | reverse complement strand
GGCTGATACTCTGAGAGGTCGCCCGGTATCCCAGAGTCACCGTTTGAGACACCTAACCCAGGTGCCATTCAGCTTTCGGTACGGTTGTTACGCCTTCGCTTAGGAGTTATTCCTTCGGGACCATCCCTGGACAATTGTCCGCGACTGCTTATTAATCATTATTATTAATTAATTAATTATTATTATTAATTATATATATATATATATATATGCTCATCCATTAGAATTATTTCATCGAGCACATCTCGTACTTCTTCGATCTCTCAAGCTTCTGTGGCTAATATTAAAATGGATGCCTCGATCTCATTACTTAATACCAACATACGCTTGTATGCTAAGAAGAAAGAAAAAAATACTGTATAGGATTAAATTTCTTAAAACAATTACTGTTTATTTATGCTTCATGTTACGTAACTTTTTTCAAAGCAGCTAATTTATATGAAAAAGTAAAAACTATTGTTGAAAAAAAAATTAAAATTAGATTTTACAAATAATAACATGGACATATAAAATTTTTATACGCAACGTTCGTAGGCTATTGGAAGCTTTGGCTGTAACTTTTGGCATTTAATGAAGTTTCATATTACTTAATTTTGAAAATCACTTTGTTTACGTGGGCAACAAAACCATTCGGGAGTATTGTTGATTACCGGAATGGATTGAACATGTGTAGAGTCTTTAATTATGTTCTAGGGAATTTCTACCTCGTTTCCATGATGCCACTCAGCCGTTTTTTTTGTGGTAAAATATTCAAGTACATTGAGAGAGATCATCCTGGAATGATGAAAGTTAAAGTCATAGGGGCGTCTTCTGGTAGCCATCATGAACTGGTTTCAATTTAGCACTAATGCGATTCAAAAGTGGAGGTGGATTTAGTTTGAGAGCATCCTTCGGGGGAGATATAGTCATCCTAGGTTGATGAATTATAGGATACGGTGCTTAGCATACCAATAAGGGCTAAGCGGTGATGAAGTATTTCCTGCATTTTCTCCATCTGTGTTGTCTTCTTCCTCCGAATCTGGATCTGATTCCTTTTTTCAATTGGCGCAATGTATTCTGAATACACAGGATAAGAGCCAAAGTGATCATGTGGAATAATAACTCCGGATAATTCCTTACTTAACGAAGCAATTCTTCTTTCTATTCGGGTAAATGCACTTCTTTCAGGTGCGTTTGTTGCAATGAATATTACATCGAGATCATTTCTCTTGAAGTGGTCAATTGCTGAAAATATACCTTTCGGATAACGACGATTTTCGTCAGGAGCTCCATCCGATGTGAAATGGCTGTAGCGGAAGAGTGCATACCGCTTTTGATGGCCACATATGTACGGCCCGAATATGACACAACTACAGGTGTACCCATTACATCTTGCAATATATGATCATCAGAGTGTCAAACACGATATTCCATGGGCATTAAAAATTATGCTTCTTTGTTCAGGGCTGTAATACCTGTCGGCATCCGCGGTTCATCGTCTTGAGAAATAAATACTACATTCCCTTGACCAAGCAAAGATGCCAAAGTCTCCAACCGTCTGATTGTAGCCGTACAAAATTGCTGTTCAGAGTGTCCCTTGTGTGTCTCGATTTCCCTTATCCTTGCATGCGGGGCTCTACAAGGATGGACGAACCCTTTCCCTAGCTACTCATAGGAACAACAATGATAACACCAAACATAGTTGTAGTAAGTACGATTCAAAACAATCGGACGCGCAGGGCTCCCGACAATGGATCGGACAACAATGCCGACTACCCTAGAGTTGGGGGAACCAATCAAGACGAAGTCAATGCGATGGACCGGCGGAATCTCAATACTTTTGGGTTGACGGAGCGACTCATTGACGACCTGCTAGAGTGCTACGATACCAGTATGGCCCCTCAACGAGAAGGTTATATGGCACGACTGCATGCTCTGTGGTGCGAGAAACACCCAGAGCTCTTGCACTTTTCGCGTCAACGTCTGCGAAACCATGCCGAACAACTCCGAAAAAGGAGCTATGTAAGCAGAGCGCCTATTCTACCACAACCAGAGCAAGCCGGCAACCGAGAACGAGAGGAGACACTAAGACCAACTGCGCGCAGGCATCCAATAGAGGAAGAGCGATGCTTCAGGACCCTGAGAAACATCAACATCCAGGTGTCTTTAAAGCCCAAAGATCTGGCTGAACTGGATGACGATCTTCGCGGAGATTTTTCCGAAGAATCCGACCTCTGGACTATCAATTGTGGCGTGTATAATGCAGCGAAAGCTTTGGCTGATGCAAACCGTAAAACAAAACCAACGGCTGATCATAAGACCAAAAGACGAATGTATTAACTCAGCACAAAGATAGGCTGGACAAGGTAGTACGCGTCCCGAATTCAGTGTGTGATTGACCACATAACATCTGGTAGGAATTTCACCGTCAAGGTTCGACAGTTCGCGCGCGAACTGCGGATCCGTTATCACATACTCAACAAGTCAAAGCTGCTGACCATCAGGCAGCATATTGCTGACAGAATACGGATACTATGTGACGCTAGAAGAAGTCTAGAGCGTAGAGAGAGGTTGGTCAGAGAAAATGAACAGTTTTTCTCCATACGCCCAAACCAGAGTAGGTCGAAGCATTTTGGAGAGAAGTCTACGAGAAGTCAAGCATCCACTTAAAGGAGGCTCAAAGAACATAAATAGCTTCAAGGAAATGTGCAATGCTCTCATAACACGTGAGGAAGAATGCCCACCTATTACCACCGAGGAGCTGAAAAAAGTATTAAGAGGCATGAAGAACTATTCCGCTCCGGGACCAGATGGTATCAAGACCTTCTGGTGGAAGAAGTTTCCTTCAACCCACCAGAATCTGGCCCGTATTTTCACCTCATATCCAAAGTCGGAAGAGCCTATTCCGGAGTGGTTGGTGGAAGAGCGCAGAGTACTCCTTCCAAAGATGGGCAACTTAGCTTACCCGAAGAATTACAGGCCAATCACTTGTCTGAACACACTGTATAAGATCTTCACAGCTATCCTAAATGATCAGATTTTGCGGACAATCGGACCTGTGTGGCGAGAAATGTACGAACAACGCGGCTCAAAGAAAGGCGTAGCAAGATGCCGGGATCGCAGGATGGCGGGAGAACCTGCTTATCGATAGATGTGTCTGCAAAGACGCAGCATCCTACCAGCGCTTCCTATCGATGGCCTGGATTGATTACCGGAAAGCTTTCGATTTAACCTCCCATCGACTTATCATCTGTCCCGGTAGTACTCCATTCATTTTTTGTGGTTCCATGGACGAAGGACGAGCTCAGATCCCTTGATGTCGGTTCACGAAAGGTTATGCACATGAACAAAAGCATGCACTTTAAGTATTCTGTTCCGCGACTCTACATCTCACGCCGTCAAAGTGGTCGCGGAATAGTGAATCTTGAATGTCTTCACAACAGGATTATTCTGGGTACAGCACATATAGTCGTAAATGGACGAGACCCTCTTCTTAAAATGATCAGAAAGCACGAACAAGTGGGCAAAGGAGCGTTTCTGTACAAAGCAGCAGAGGAGGCTGCTGAAACACTCGGCATTGACCTCAATATCAGAGCTGAGAAAAATGCATCAAATCTTATCCATCTTGAGTACTCACTTCTGAAGGCCCGGATTAAGAAAGCACAGGAGAAAAACTTCCGCGAACAGCTCCTCGACAAGTGGATGCACGGCATCTTCCACAGAAATGTGGAGGATTAGTCGATGTCGTATGAGCTAACGTTTGCTTTCCATAAATCAGCCGGATTGAAGTCGGGCACGGAGGGTTTCATTTTGGCATGTCAAGACGTCATTTCGGCGGTATTGGAGGTGCCAAGTTTTCACTGGTTAATAGCCTGAAAAGCATCTCTGCGTGTCAACAAAGTGCTAAGACGCTTGAAGGGAAGATGCAGAAGGCGGTCGTCCTTGGGTCGCTCCATGCCCTCAGGGTGCGCGATACTTTTGCCGGATCATCGTATTGAATCGGTCGCAGATTGTAACCGCCTATCTCACAGTCGTGAGACGTTAAATCTGAAATTTCACCGTGATTTCGCTGGGAGCAGGTGCAGTTTTTCAGATTAGCACCCGGTCCCGGCGAAATCCCGTGGTTGTCCTTATGATAAACTTTTAATTGTGTGTGTGTGTGTGTGTGTGTGTGTAATTTGAATTTTCAATAATGAAACATTCCAGGCGGAAAAGTTATACATAGTGGGTAATATTATGTATAAATTTTCCGCCTGGGATGTTCTTTACAAATTTAAAGTATCTAACTATGAAAAGGATAATTTGAAAAATTTACATGCGCATTTCGTTCAACGCAATTTTCAAAATAAAAGAATAATTAATAAAATTATGATAATCAGTAAATAAATTTTCTTCCTCATAGTAGATAAATTCATGATTTTTTAAATTATTTAAATTTAATAATGAAAATATTTTCAATTAAAATATTGCGGGGTCGTCTTAGGGGGTCCACCACCCACTATAAAAATATAAATACACAATTAAGTCAATCAATTTGTGTCGAGTTCAGGTGTCTTTCTTATTCTTACATTAACTTAGAATTATGTTAGTGAAGAAGTTTTTGATACAAAAAAAAAAACATTTTCAAAGTTTCGTACGAAACCCTTATACTGTCAGTAAAATGGTTGTCTGTTTGTAAAAACTTGCAGCGCAAAAACTATTATTTCTAACGACTTCAATTTTTGAATTGAGATTAGTTTCACGTGTCTAACGTGATGAAAAATACTGAGAACCCTGAGGAAAAATTCAAAGTGGCCCTGTTACTACGCCTACAGCAAATAGTACTAGCACTGCTGACCTTATAATGTGCATGGAGATGTGTCTTATGTGTCAGATGCGAGGGAAAATAGTGAAAACCTTGAGAAAAGTACTCATTGAGATGTTGCTATGCAAGAACATGAAAATATATCCCTTTGATTAAAAATGACCCTGTGAACACGCCCAGCGCTGAAACCATTAAGTCTACCGACATCATTTTTTGCATGAATATGTGTTTTATGTGTCTTATGCGCGAAAAATAGTTAAAACCGTGAGGAAAACACTCATGAGGAAGTTGCTATGAAAAAGGAAAAAAAATATGTTTATAAACTCCTCAGCCTGGGGTAAACATTGAAAAATTGTTCACAAATTTAACTCAAAACCAATATAAGGGATTGGAAATTTCCAAAAAAAAGCGAAAAAGTCCGTTTGTAAATTGCTAAGCGCAACATTAAGAAAATTATTCACTTTGGATCAAGACCAACATAAGGGGGAACTGATTTTTAAAGTATTATAATTTATCAGAACTTTTTTACTCTTCAAAAAAATGTTTTAATATGGAAAAGCCATTAAACACCATATTAAAGAATTTTGTACATTCTCATCTCAATGAGAAGGTATTGGTTTTATGTGAAAAATGACTTTCGCGCCGCGTCGTAGACCTGGATATAAATTAATTTACGAGGAGTCGGAAGGCGCCTGTCAGCTTTTCTAAACATTATTGAAATTCAATGTTTAAGGTACAATTTCAACGAATCATGCATAAAACTATACTTTAGCTTGTAGAGCAATTAAAGTTCATTTTTTTTGTTATGAAAAAAAGTTTTACTTTTTTTCTGGGTAAGTGCCCGAAGAACGTTTGAATATTTTCAATCGAAAAGTCTATTTAAGTAAGCTTTAGCAATCAAAAGCTTCATGTGGACGAAATGTTCTGTAGAATCTGTAGAAGTTTTCTGTGAAGTTTTACTTCATTTGAAATAGCCGTTTATGAAGTACGAAGATTTTATTATTGAGCGCGTAGTGCCGTGAGATTGAACGCGTAGCGGAGGCTTGGAGCCCACCAGGCGCAGGAGGTAAGGCTGTCATCCAGGTATAGACGTGAAAAATGTTATTTTCCAACGAACTTACATAATTTTTTTACAGAAAGAAGTTTTTATTAATGGAATGGTTAGGATATATTCTCTTTGATCAGTTTTCAACCCTTAAGTTATGCTTTTTCCTTCCTCCTTTGGTTTGTGTGCACGCCCGCACTGTTTTATTCGAAAATTTAAACATAAACGTTCTTTGCAATACAAATTTGTTTGATTACAATTAATGGGAAATATAATTAAGTTTATAAAATGGCATTAATTTCATCAAAATCTCGGGTTAGAAAAAGGGCTAGAGATGAAGGATGGAACGAAACTTTTCGAAAAACTAAAAGAAACAAGTTATTTAAAGATTTATATAAAATTTTCGAAACGAAGGTCTGATTATACAATAACTGAAAATGTTTTATAGAAATTTAGAAAAATGTTAATTTTTGTATAGTAGTAAGTTAAAAAAATAAATAGTTCTTGTCTAAATACAATATTATTTATTTTAGAACTTGGAGAAAATCTTTTTTACTATAAACACTTTCTGACATAATTTTTTTTTATTATAATCCAATCATTACGCCATGAAAATGTCTGTTCTCTAGAAATAACTATAGTTAGCACAATATTATTGTCTTAAACCTTTCTTTTGATTTAAAAAAATTTTTACTATTATTTTTAATTATTCCCATATTCAATATAACTGGTCTACTAGGATGACAGCCTCCTGCGCTTGACGGGCCCCAAGCCTCTCCTACGAGTTCAATCTCACGGCACTGCGCGCACAACAGTAAAGCCCTCATACTTCATAAACGGCTATTTCCATTGAAGTAAGACTTTGCAGAAAACTTCCACAGATTCTACTGAACATTTCGTCTACTGGAAGTTTTTGATTGCTTAAACTTACCTCGATAGACTTTTCGATTTAAAATTGTTAAACGTTCCCCAGTTAGAAATACGAAACTTTACGCTTTGAAAAAATCCATAATAAAAAAGATGCGCAATCCAATTTCCTATAAGGGTAAGATAAGTATTTAAAAGATTAAAATTCAATAATGTTTTAAAAAGCTACCAGAGGCCATCCCACTCGTTGCGAAATATTTTATATCCCGTTTTGCGATGCGGTGGTTCAAATGTCGACGTTTTGAGGCCCCCTGAGTCTGAAAAAAAATAGTTTTTACGTCGGTGTCTATATGTCGTTGTTGTCGTCGTTGTCTTCTATATATTGGAGGATACCTTTTGAATGACTACTCGGATTGGATTTTACTTTGGCACACTTTTTAAGAGTGTAAAAAGAAAGGACGAGTTTGTTAGCCAGCTATTCATAGTACTCGAAAAGTCGAACAATTTATGCTCACGACTTTTTTTGATAAAAATAATTATCAGAGTTATAGCATTTTCAAAATTCAAAAAAACAAACGAAAATGAAAATTTTAAGCCATACAACGTACGACAAAAATAAAAACGTTACTTTTTGAAAGCCCTACAAGATTTCCATTTTACGGTCAAACTATGCAAGATACGAAAAGGTGAAAAGACAAAAATTGTTCACCCAAGAAAGTTCTACTTTGTTATTAATAATTTCTTCATAGGATGCGTAGTGTTTGTTTTAATCGTAAACAATAACATTAGAATTCAAAAAATCAAGAAAGCATTTTTTACATTCCCATCATAGTGAGAAGGTATTGTTTTTGTGAAAACTGACTATCCCGGATTTCTTTAAATCTCTACGTTTCGGGACCCCCTGAATCCGAAAAAACAGGTTTTACGATGGTGTCTGCCGTCGTTGTCGTCTGTATACCGGATAACTTTTGGAAGACTAATCTCATTAGATTGTGCTTTAGGAAACAAGTGTTTAGGAACTAAAGAAAAAGATCGAGTTCGTTGACCAGCTGTTTTGGATAAAAATTCAAAACGTTAGAGCATTTTCAAAATTGTTCAGACAATTTTTTTCAAGATTAAAAATTTTGATTTGTTTTTTGAAATCCCTAGAAGATCATCAGAAGTAGTTCTTGATTTATTTGTCAAAAACAACATTAAAAATAAAAAAATTAAATTTTTGGACAAACGCCACAAGCTATCAAAAAAATAAATAGACGAAAGTTTGTGACCAAATTTGTCATCAATAATTTTTTGATAGGACGCGTAGTTTTTTTTTTAAATTATAAAAACAAGACAATGAAAATACTTTTGTTTCAATACCAATGCAAATTCAGGGTTGTGCATATTTTACGTCACACGATTTTCCTTTGTTTAAATAAAGACGAGAATAAAATGGCCTTGAAGCCAAAAGGATACAACGATATAAATAAAAGAAAAACGTGTGACGTATTATGTGCACGACCCCTTATGAATTGTAATAATATAAATTGATTGAAATTGTACATTTTTCTGGATGGCTGAGAATAAAATTTAATGCAAAATAAGAAACAAATATTAAAGTAATTATTAAAAATAAAATTTGTGCTTTATTTTGCAATATCTGAATAAGCAGCCTCAGACCGAGGCTGCTTACCAAATTACAGTTGTCGATGCTTTAACCTTTCATTTTAAAAAGCCTGCGCACAAAAGTGGGGGAAATACAAAGACCGAGCGCGTGGTGCGAGTTAAATACATTATCGAGTGCGAATATATATATATATAGTCAGTTCACTTTTGGAATTTGAATCGAAGAACTGAGGGCTTCGAAATTCGATTCAGAAGACTTTCGAACTGTCCAGTTTGAATCGGGTTTCTTTCGATTCGAACTGAGGGCGTCGAAACTCAACTCGAAAGACTTTCGAATTGCCGAATTCGAATCTGTTTTTTCCCGAATCGAATTGGGCAGTTCGAAATTCTTTCGAGCCAACTTTCGACGCGCCTCAAATTAAACATCAGTTCGGATCGAATCACTCTGCACAGTCCTAGTACATACCCTTAAAATACATACCCATCACAAATACATTCCTTGATTATATATATTTGCATACTCTCCATAGTTAGACTTAAATAAAAAAAAAGTTTGGTCAGTTGAACATTTTTTTTATTTCGAAAATCTCATTGTCTAAAATGGTCAACATTTTGGCAATCACCCTTAAAATCCTAAATCATGTGATTTCTACTCGATGAGAGTAGTATGTGAAATGAGGGAAAAAATGGTTAGTTTTACTATAATCAATGTATTTTATACATTTGAGTATCATGGAACAAAGGAAAATAGGAAATAGGGTAAGTGAACCAGTTTGCACTCTGCATACTTTCTAGTAACACGCAAGGGGAAAAATTATGTAAACTTCTATTTATTTTACGGTATTGAAAATGTTTAGTAAGCCAATCAGAATTTATCGGCATTTTTGGTATGTGTGCTGTTTCCTGTTTCAGAAAATAGAACGTTTTTATTCTGAAGTTATACTTCCATTAGTTAAGTTTTGACTGAAATAGCTGCATTTTCCAAACGTGGGGACTTGAAGTTTTCGAAATCCAGAGATCGGACAGCCTGTCCGACCTCTAGCGTGAACCTCATTTTGGTGGTGCTTTTTAAGTCGGACTAAGATCAGAAGATAAATAAAACGTAGTCATAAGTTTTTTGAAATAGAATTTATCATTTACTTGTTTTTAGATAAAGATATTATTTCAAATAGTACAAAAAAACTTGTTGGTGTACTTGACATTATAAAAATGTAAACATTGTCTTGGAACCGTAACCTGTATAGATACATCAATTTGACTCTTATCCCATTTTGTTGTCAAACTTCGATGAATGGAGAAAAGTAACTGAATTTTTGGTTATTTGTGATACAAGGACCCTAAGTGGCACTTTTTTGGCCGAGTGTGAAAGTTGCAGTATGAGTCGGAGTCGAGGCGTAGCCGAGACGAGTACTGCAATTTACACGAGGCAAAGTGCCGCTTAAGGGCCGAGTGTCACATACTATTTTTTATCACACCAGTCAATCATAAGCGCAAATAGGTTGCATAGAGTCCTTATCTAAAAACCGATCCACACATTCGTTACTTGTCGAGTGTCGAATATTTGCCTTTTGCCGAGTACTTAATCTCCAAATGTTCGCCGAATAGCGAGCATACCCGAGCAGGTATCCAGACATGCGTACATTGCCGAGTGCCGAGTTGTTCTGGAAACGGCGAATATTCGCTCTTCTCTCTTCAACGTGTAGATGCCCGTCCCAAACGTCAGTTCCTCACTCTACTCGCCTTGGTGCTCGCGTTGGAAGCACGGCAAGTGATGGATATCACGAGTAGTGAACATTCGCTTAGAGTAGACCCATGCACGCCAAAACCAAGATAGCAAAATTCCCGCCGACTGCAAACGATCTGCCGGCCCGCGGTCCGATCGATCGGACTGACGTGCCGGCAGATATGTACCTTAATGTGCACACCATTGATGTCCATATAGCCAGTCGGACAGGCGGGAGCGACGCGGTCCGGCGAACTGAATTACCGATGGTCCGGTAAAATACCGGCCCGTGGTGCCGGTAAAATGCAGACTGAGTGTGCCAAATAGCACGAAAGGTAATGACGAAATTCTGCGTATAATAAGTCCAAGTTGAAAGAAAAATTAAAAATGTTATTCTTATAAAAAGATATTATATCTTTTTTATAACATTGACATTTTTCTTTCAACTTGGACTTTATTATACGCAGAATTTCATTACCTTTCGTGCTAGTTGGAGGAAGAAATTTTTATTTTAATAACATATTATTATTATAGATTAGCAGTTCGAACTCGAAAGTTCATTG
>CAKNYM010029886.1:0-11617 GCA_932195095.1 Andricus curvator | reverse complement strand
ACTCAGGCAACTTACTGCTCTCAGCTCACAACTGAACCCCCAAAACTCACAACTGAACCCCCAAAACTCACAACTCATATTTCACAATTCCCAACTCGTAGCTCCTAATCCCCAACTCGCATTCCACAACTCAGGCAACCCACAACTCAGACAACTCACAATTCAGGCAACTTACAATTCAAGCAACTCACAACTCGGGCAACTCACTGCTCTCTGCTCATAAATAAACCCCTAAAACTCACAACTCACAGCTCACAACTCATAGTTCACAATTCCCAACTCGCAGCTCCCAATTTCTAACTCACAACTTACAACTTGCAACTCACAACTTGCAACTCACAACTCACCACTCACAACTCAGGAAAGTGAGGAGAGCGGAACTGGAGGAAGTAAGGGGAAGTGAGAGGGGAAAGATGAAGTAGAAAAATGTAGGGGAAGTGGTGAGAGGGGGAATAAGATAAGGAAGAAGTTGGGAAAGGAAGGGGAAACGAAGTATGAAGTGTGGGGAGGGCAAGTAGAGTGGAGAGGGGAATGTAGGAGGAGTAGGGGAAGGTCAGTATGGAAAGGGGAGGTTTGAACGACTTATTTACGCCCTAAAAGGCTACGAAACCCTTTTTTGTAGGCTCAAGGCGCCTACTTTAACTAATATTTATAAGAAAAATTAGGTTAAAAAAAAATTACTTGAAACATTCTTCTTAATTTTTACTTGCCTACAACTGGTCCAAATACTATGGAAATTGCACCACTAATTATGGCGAAAACTCCATAGGCTGCAGCAAATTTATCAACACTGAGATTTTCCACAACCACCAAAGGTTGGGGTACCATTAGCCATGATCTCACCATACCGATGGCTGCTACCATAGTAATCAATCCCATCATCGTATGTTCCAAATAATAGAATCCTGAAAAAAAAGAATTAAATTTTTTGTTAGATTTCCAAGTTTGGAATTTATATCTGATTATCAGAAATATGTCAGACCTTCCTCTCGAAAAAGGCTTTTTACGATTTTTAGTGAAAGCTTCAGAAAAAAATGTATAAAAATTATTTTAGACATCGGACTGAATTTGAAAATCGCGTGTCTGATTATCAGACAAGTTTCAGACTTTTTACTTAAAAAGAATTTTAATCATTCGTTTAAAGATGCAATTAAAAATTACGGAAAATGATTCCAGAGATCAGACAAATTTTAGACAACTTTCAGATATATTTTAGACATTTTCCAGAAGTTTTTGAAATTTCTGGTTCCGTCAAAATAAATATCTAAAATTCCGAAAAATTATCATCAAATATACTAGATAAAGGAGAACTTTTAGTCATTTTTCAGGTAAGTTTCAGACATTTTCAGATGTTTTTAAAATGTTATCAAATAATATTCACCCTTCACTATCGAATTTTCAGACAATTTTCGCGTAGCTTTCAGATAGTATAAGACTAATTTAAGTTTTGTTCAGAACTATGTTTCAGAATTCAGGTTGCTTTCAGAAACGTTTCAGACATTTTTCAGATATTGTACTTATATTTATTTTAAGGATATTATTACTTTTCAATATTTTAACAAAAATCCAGGTATTTTTCCGAATTTTCTTAAATGACTTTCATACTACTTTCAGGCGTGTTTCAGACATTTTCAGACATTCTAAAAGCATTTCAGGCATTTATAGTCCAAGAATTATGTTTCAGAATTCTGACTGCTTTCAGACACGCTTTAGAAATTTTTTAGATATTTTACCTGGTAATATGTTTTCAGAATTTTCAGACATTCTCAAATCATTTCAGTCATTCATATAGTTCATCTTTCACCAGCTTTTAGACATTCAAGGTATTTTTCAGAAATTTCATTTGTATTGCTTACCGATTATTTCACAAGTTTCATGCAACTTTCAGACACGTTTCAGACATTTTTCAGACATTTTTCGACAAATTGGACGCATTAATATTCTATTCTTTACCGATTTTTGCAGAAGCTGCACGCAAATTTCAGACACAGTTCAGACATATTCAGACATTTCTCAGAAAATTAAAGGCATTTATATTTCATTTTATACCAATTTTAACAGATATTTAACACTACTTCCAAGTACGTTCCAGAAATATTCCGGCATTTTCAGACATTGCAGATATTCATAGTTTTTTCCAACTTTCAGAGAATTTCCATGCTACTATCAGACACGTTTCAGACATATGCAGATATTTTTCGGAAAATTGTAGGCATTAATATTTTATTCTTTACCGATTTTTGCAGAAGTTTCACACTACTTTTAGGCACGTTTCAGACATATTCAGGCACTTTCAGACATTACAGACATTCATAGTTTTTTAGAACTTTTAGAGAAATTTCATGATACTTTTAGACACTTTCAAGACATTTCCACATATTTTTAAGAAAATTGGGGGCATTAATATGTGACTGCTTACCGATTTACTCAAGCACGTTTCAGACATATTCAGACATTTTCAGACATTTTTCGGAAAACTCAAGGCATTGATATTTTATTCTTTACCGATTTTTGCAGAAGTGTAGCACTACTCTTAGGCACGTCTCAGACATATGCATGCTCTTTCAGACATTTCAGACATTGATAGTTTTTTCGAACTCAGAAATTAGAGGTATTAATATTTTATTCTTTACCGATTTTTGCAGAAGTTTCGCAAACTTTCAGGCACAGTTCAGACATTCAGACATTTTCAGACATTTTTCAGAAAATTGAAGGCATTTATATTTTATTGTTCATCGATTTTTTCCGAAGTTTAAAATTTCTTTCAGGCACGTTTCAGACATATTCAGGCATTTTCAGACATTTCAGACATTCATAGTTTTTTCCAATTTTTATAAAATTTTCTCGCTACTTTTAGACACGTTTAAGGCATTTCCAGACATTTTTCAGAAAATTGGAGGTATTAATATGTTACTGCTTACCGATTTTTTCAGAAGTTCTACACTATTCTCAGGTACGTTTCAGACATATTCAGACATTTTCAGACATTTTTCGGAAAATTCCAGGCATTGATATTTTATTCTTCACCGATTTTTGCAGAAGTTTCACACTACTTCTGGCACAGTTCAGACATATTCAGACATTTTCAGACTTTTCTCAGAAAATTAAAGGCATTTTAGGCACCTTTCAGACATATTCAGGCATTTTCAGACATTTAAGACATCCATAGTTTTTTCCAACTTTTAGAGAAATTTCATGATACTTTTAGACACTTTCAAGATATTTTCCACATATTTTTCATAAAATTGGAGGCGTTCAGACATTGATAGTTTTTTCAAACTCAGAAATTAGAGGTATTAATATTTTATTCTTCACCGATTTTTGCAGAAGTTTCACACTACTTTTGACACAGTTCAGACATATTCAGACATTTTCAGACATTTTTCAGTAAATTGGAAGCATTAATATTTTATTTTTCACCGATTTTTGAAAAAGTTTCACACTACCTTCAGACACGTTTCAGACATATTCAGACATTTTCAGACATTCCTCGGAAAATTCAAGGCATTAATATATTTTTTTCTTTACCGATTTTTGCAGAAGTTTCGCACTACTTTCAGGCACTTTTCAGACATTCAGACATTTTCAGACATTTTTCAGAAAATGGAAGGCATTTATATTTTATTGTTTACCGGTTTTTTGCAGAAGTGTAACACTTTTTCAGGCACGTTTCGGATATATTAAGGCATTTTCAGACAATTCAGACATTCATAGTTTTTTCCAGCTTTTAGAAAATTTTCATGCTACATTCAGACATTTTTGAGACATTTCCAGACATTTTTCAATTTTTAACGATTTTTGCAGAAGCTGCACGAAACTTTCAGACACAGTTCAGACATACTCAGACATTTTCAGATATTTCTCAGAAAATTAAAGGCATTTATAATTCATTGTCTACCAATTTTAGCAGATGTTTAACACTACTTCCAGGTACGTTTCAGAAAGATTCAAACATTTTCAGACATTGCAGATATTCATAATTTTTTCCATCTTTCAGAGAATTTCCATATTACTAGCAGACACGTTTCAGACATATTCAGGTATTTTTCGGAAAATTTTCGGCATTCATATTTTATTCTTCATCGATTTTTGCAGAAGTTTCACACTACTTTTAGGAACGTTTCAAACATATTCAGGCACTTTCAGACATTACAGACATTCATAGTTTTTTCCAACTGTTAGAGAATTTTCATGATACTTTTAGACTCTTTCAAGACATTTTTCAGAAAATTGGATACACTACTCTCAGGCACGTTTCAGACATATTGAGACATTTTCAGACATTTTTCAGAAAATTGAAGGCATTTATATATAATTGTTTACCGATTGTTGCAGAAGTTTATCACTTCTTTTAGACAAGTTTCAGACATATTCAGACATTTTTCGGAAAATTCAAGGCATTAACATTTTATTCTTTACCGATTTTTGCAAAAGTTTCGCACTACTTTCAGACACAGTTCAGACATTCAGACATTTTCAGACATTTTTCGGAAAATTGAAGGCATTTATATTATATTGTTTACCGATTTTTGTACAAGTTTCACACTACCTTCAGACACGTTTCAGACATATTCCGACATTTTCAGACGTTTGAGGCATTTTTCAGACATTCTCAAAAAATTGCAAGCATTCTTGGAATAGGGAATAATATTTTTGTTTACCGATTTTTGCAAGGGCCATGCAAATCATCGCAAAGAAGAATAATTTTTTTGGCCTCGCATCGACGATTAAAGTGAAGATGGCCAGGAGAATTTTCGATACGAGTTCAGCTGTGGCTCCCACAGTAATTGCCAAAGCAGCATCACCCTGCGTGTATCCATATTTGGTCATCATCAGGGGCAAAAGTGAACTAAAAGTAAAGTCGCTCGCAAATACAAAACTTATTCCAAGACAGGTGTTGATGAATGCACGATCCTTCATCAAAGTCATATCTATTACGTCTGAAAAACTCCACCTATAACTAATTACAAATTGAAAAAAAAAAATAAATCACAGGAAAAATAAAATTCTTGAATACTAGGGTGGCTTAAAAATTAAATTTTCAATTTTTCAAAACGGTACATTTCCAATTTTTTTCTCTTAGTGAAAGAAACTCAAAAGAAACTCACTGGATTTTTTTTCTAATTTTTGAAAAAAGTTTTAGTGGTTCCGGAATGTTTTTAGAAGTTTTGTAATTTTGAAACTGTTTAAATTCGTTCTACAGGCGCAAAAATTGTAGAAAATTTTTGGAAAATTGAACTTTTAATTTTTGAGGGCTACCATATTGGATACTCACCCCTTTTTCTTTTCTATTTTTGTTTTTTCAGTACTGGTTAAATTATCCCTTTCACTTGATTTTTCTGTACTATTGAATATTTCATTTTCCCTCAATTTGTCCATTTCTTTCAAATTTCCCAAAATTTTCATTTCGATATTTTTTGGTTTCTCGAAAATCTTTGTCTTCACTCGAGCTTCAGCATTATTTAAATTATCGAAACCAACCGGCATCCTTAAATTTGCTAAACTCGAAGAAGAAAGTGCTTCTGTGACTATTTTAGCAACACTTTCGTGCTTGTGGGTTACAGTATTGGCCCTTCTCCGAATATTTCCTGATTCTACATTTGTTAAGGATCCTGATAATTCTGTCTGTAAATTTTAAAAAATTAGTAAAAGTAGGCGCCGGCGCACCTACAAAAAAGGATTTCGTAGCCTATTAAGACGTTAATTAAGTCTTTCAAGCCCCCCCCCCCATACTTTCCCTCCCCTACTTCCCCTACTGCCCCTAAATTCCCTGTACACCCCTACTACCCCCCTACTACATGTCCTGTTTCTACCCCTTTCTTAACTTCTTCTTACTCCACTCCCGCCTCTTCTCACTTACCCTGTTGACACTCCTCTTTCTCTTCCCCTACTACCCCTCCCTAGCCGTCACTTTCCCTTCCTTACTCACCCCTCTACTTCCCTTCCATCATTTTCCCGTACCACCCTTTCCCTATTTCCGTCCCCCACAATTTTCTCTAATTTTCACTCATATTATCTACTTTTTCTCCCTTCCTTTCCAATCAATTGTCTTTCTATCACTCCCTTCATATCTCCTCACTTCCCATAATTTCCTCTACTTCCCTTCCTCTAATACCCCTCCCCTCATTTTCCCGTACTACCCTTTCCCTATTTTCGTCCCCCACCATTTCCTCTAATTTTCACTCATATTATCTACTTTTTCTCTCCTTCTTTCCAATCACTTGTCTTACTATCACTCTCATCATATCTCCTCACTTCCCATAATTTTCTCTACTTCCCTTCCTCTAATACCCCTCCCCTCATTTACCTTCAATTCCTCTTACGTCCCCTACTTTCCTTGCCCTCATTTACCCTAATTCCCCTCCCCTTATGTCCCTTACTTCCCCCTCTTATCCACCGGTCATATCCTAACACTTTCCCTGTTATAATTTCCTCTACTTCCCTTCCTCTACTCACCTACCCCTCTTTTTGCTTAATTTTCATTCACATCACCTACTTATCTGCTCCCTTTAGTTTCCTTAACTTTCTGTAGTTGTCCTACCCTTACTTCTCTTCACTTTCCCTACTTTCCCTTTCCTCATTTTATTTACTTCCGATCCTCCTCATTTCACTAATTTCCTTTGCATGTCCTATGATCATTTTTCCTCACTTTCCCTACTTTCTCTTTTCTAATTTACCCTCCTTTTTCCTTCTTTGCCTCTCCTCACTTCCTCTCACGTCCTCTACTCTTCTTTCCCCTACTTTTCCTTCCCTCATTTTCTTGACCTCCCCTCAGTTTCTTTCACGTCCCCTACTTTCCTTGCCCTTATTTTCCCTACTTTCCCTTCCCTCATTTCCCTTACTTTCCCTACTTATCCACTAGTCATGTCCCCTTAATTCCCTTGATTCCTTCATTTTCACTCACTTTCCTTACTTATCCTTCCCTTATTTCCCATCAATTTGAGTACTTCCTCTCCTCTTATTTACCATAATTTCCCTTATTTCCCCCCTACTCATTTTCTTGACTTCCCATCCTCGAGATTCTCCTCATTTCCCCTAATTCCCCTTTCATAATTTTTCCTCACCTACCCTACATTCCCTTCTCTTATTTCCAATCACTTTCCCTGCTTTCTCTTCCCTTATTTCTCGTTTTATAATCTCCCCTAACTTCCCCTAGTCCTCCACCAGTCATGTCTCCCCACTTCCCCTCCCCTCATTTTCCATTACTTCCTTTTCCATAATTTCACCTACTCCACCAATCCTTATTTTCCCACACTTCTACTTTTCTTCCCCTAATTTTCCATAACTTCCCCTACTTTCTCTCTCCTAATCTCTTCTCACTTCGCCTCTCCTAATTTTTTCTCACTTCCCCTCCTTAAAAAAAAGTATGATAGACGGAAACCCGATCGAAACTATAATTATAAGGGTTTCTGTCCAAGACTACGAAACCCTAAAAATGTAGAACTTAAAAATCAATATGAATTAGAAACTTATCATAGGAAACAAAAATTGTGGATTGACATCCAGAAAGTGAAAAAAATTTTTTTTGAAATCAATTAAAATCTTCTATTCTCTTCAAAATTTGAAGATTAAAGTTTGTTAAAATCCAAAAAAAATCGTATAAGGAAAAAAATTGTGGAAAAAATAAGTAAAAATAATAAATAATTATAAATTTAAAAAAAATTCATTTAATTTAGATTTTTTTGAATTTGCAAAAAATATGCTTTTTTTATTTAACATGAACCAAAGTCGTCATTTTGCTTCTTAAAAAAATTGTTTTCTTAATTTGAAAATGTCGGGATTTTTGATATTTTTTGCGATATTGGAACATTTTGAACACCACAAAAAAAAATTTGTTCCGTGCAAAAAAAAAACATGTTTCTTTGTTTCAATCTAAAGAAATTTCTGGTTTGATATTTAAAAAAAAGTGTACATTCAACTAAATTAAAAAACATACATTTTTGTACGTTTTCAAAAATTCGAAATTAAGTACAGAAATTTTTTTGGAATGGAAATTTTTTTATTATTGAACACTAGCAAAAACTGTATACGTAACAAATTTGCCCTCATTTTTGAACTAACAGAAACATTTTTGAAATATTTCAAAATTTGAAATTTCTAAATAAAAAAGAGAACATAAGGTTTTAATTAATTTCAAAATATATTTTTTTACGCTTCTCTGATATGAAACCACTAATTTTTTCCCTCAGCTCAAAAGTGAGAGTGCCATAAAAAATTTTATTTAACAAATTTTTTTTTTACACTCTATAATTAACATTAAATATATCAGTAAAATACTAGAAAATTGTCTTTTTCATTATCACTTTTTCAATTTTTTAAAATTTGCAAAGGATTATTTTGTCACAAAATCATTAGAAAACTGATAGAGCATAAACTAATAAATGAATTTCCAAGAATAGTTTATTTCTAAATTGTGATGAAATTTTATAGAATTTTCGAGCCAATAAAATGTGTTTTGGAAAGAATGACTTATACTTTTGGAAATGCAAAAAAAACCTTATTTTCAAAATCATCTTCTTTGAGACTCCTGAGACTATTCCACCTGTTAGAATTCATGGAGGGATGAATAACGTCAATTGTGGAACGACGTTTCCAGTGGTCATTAATAAAATTAAGTTCTCCCGAAAATCTATTATTTCCTATCGATTCTTGTTTTATTAAAGCCATTTTTTCACTAGTTGTCTTTTTTTTATTTTTTTTATAATGCCACTCCACTGGGTGCATCAAGGCCATTCCCACAATGCAGTTTAAACTTAGTGCACCAATCAGGGCTGCAGTTCCTATAAAAAAAATAATAATTTTACTTCCTGGATTTTGATTTATTTATATTAGAAACATAAACAATTTGAAAATCTATAATAACAAATAAAATGATTTAGGATGATTTTTTTGCAAAAAAATATGATAGAATATTGAATAAAAAAAATAGGGACTTTCAAACCTGAAAAGTTTTTTTAATTTTAGTTTTAAATATTCGAATACAAAATCAAAGCATCAGAGCTCTTTTGAATTTGAAGTTTTAAAATTCGAATAAAAAATGGTTCAATTCATACATTCATTTAGCTTTTAATAATTAAAAATTAGAAGCCCTTTAATATATGATGAATATGAAAAATAACTATTCAACTTTTAATGATTTTAATTCGAAATGTTTAATTTTTTTTTCTGGATTGGAAGACGCATTTTTTATTTTTTATTCTTGTCTGAGTTGAAAGAGAGATATTCTTTCTTTTAAAATTTATTATTATCGAGATGGAAGGGAGGAAATTTTGGTTTTTAATTTTTTTTAATCGGTAGAGATCACTTTTTTATTTTCACGTATAAAATTCTGCAGTTTTGATGACTTAATTTTTAAGCAGTTATGTTTCCAAGGCCTCTATAAAATTATTCGGATTTTCCAGCTTAAATTCCAAAATTTTAGTTTTTGAAGATAATTATTTTCAATTATTAAGTTTATTTATTTTGCTTGTTTGAAATCAAACAATTTCAACAAAATAGTTAAATTTTGAACAAAGAAAAATATTAGGAGAAAAATCCTGAGTCCAACGTAAAATTGATAGGATGATTCCAAAAAAACTGACGTAAGTATCCTGTGAATTCCAGATTTTTCTGTTTTTCTTTATAAAAGATATTTATCTTGAAAAATAAGAATTTTTAATAAAACTAGAAAAAATTAACCGTTTGTGGTAAGTTTAGTTTTCAAAATTATTGTTTAAATGTAAATAATGCAATGAAAAAATATAAAAATGGTTATTTTTCATTTATTGTAAAAATACCATTTTGAGTGTTATTTAACAATAAACGAATGACAATATGATTGATTGACTTACGTTTTAGAACTGTATAAAAATCATAAACAAGTAATAATGTGATTGATCGTCTTATATTTTAGAACTGTATAAAATTCAGAAACAAATGACAATGGGAGTGATCGTCTTATATTTCAAAACTGTATTAAATGTATAGAAAATTAACAGTGTGAGTGATCGTCTTATGTTTTAAAACAACTAAATTCATAAAAAAATAACAATATGATTGATCGCCTTATATTTTAGAACTGCGTGAAATTGAGAAACAAATGAAATGTGAGTGATCGTCTTGTGATTTAAAAATGCCTGAAATACCGAAACAAATGACAATGTGATTGATCGTCTTATGTTTAAGCACTATTTGAAATTCATAAACAAAACAATGTGATTGATCCTCATATGTTTTATATCTTCATTAAATTAATAAACAAGTAACAGTGTGATTGATCGTCTTATGTTTCACAACTGTATGAAATTCAAAAACAAGTTACGATGTGATTGATCGTCATATGTTTCAGAACGGCATGAAATTCGGAAAAAAAAGATAATTGGAGTGATCTTCTTATGTTTTAGAACTGTATGAAATTAATGAAAAAGTAACAATATGATTGTTCGCCTTATGTTATAGAACTGCACGAAATTCAGAAACAAATTAAATGTGAGCGATCGTCTCATGTTTTAAAACTGCATGAAATTCATAAATGAGTAACAATGCGATTGATCAACTTATGTTCTGAAACTGCATGAAATTCTGAAAGAAATTACAATGGGAGTGATCGTTTCATGTTTTAGAACTGCATGATATTCGGAAACAAATGACAGTGGGAGTGATCATCCTATTTTTTAGATCTATATGACAATTCACAAAAAAGTAACATTGTGATTGATCGTCATATGTTTAAGAACTGAATGAAATTTAGGAACAAATGACAGTGAGATTGATCGTCTCATGTTTTAGAATTGTATGAAATTAATAAAAAAGTAACAGTACGATTGATAGTCTTATATTTCAGAACCGTATGAAATTCATAAACAAGTAACAATGCGATTGATTGCCTTATGTTTTGGAACTGCATGGAATTCAGAAACGAATGAAATATGAGTAATCATCTTATGTTTAAAAACTGCATGAAGTTCAAAAACAAGCAACAATGTGATTGATCGTCTTACGTTTTAGAAATGTATGAAATTTATAAATCAGTAACAATGTGATTGATCGTCTTATGTTCAAGCACTGTATGAAATTGATCAAAAAGTAACAATGTGATTGGCCGTTTTATTTTTAAGATCTGCAGAAGATTCAGAAACAAATGACAGTGAGAGTGATCGTCTCATGTTTTAGAACTGTATGAAATTCACAAAAAAATAACAATATGATTGATCGTCATATCTTTGAGAACTGCATGAAATTAAGAAACAAATGACAATAGGAGTGATCGTCTTATGTTTAGGAATTCTAGAAAATTAATAAACAAGTAAAAGTGCGAGTGATCGTTTTATGTATTAGAACTGTATGAAATTCATGAACAAGTGACAATGTGATTGATCGTCTTATATTTTAGAACTGCATGAAATTCAGAAACAAATGACAATGGGAATGATCGTCTTATATTTCAGAACTGTATGAAATTCATAAAAAATTAACAGTGTGAGTGATCGCCTTATGTTTAAGCACTATATGAAATTCATAAAAAATAACAATGTGATTGATCATCGTATGTTTTAGAAATGCATAAAAATTCAGAAAAAAATGAAAATCGAAGTGATCGTCTTACGTTTCAGATCTGTATGAAATTTACAAAAAAGTA
>CAKNYM010029883.1:9194-20333 GCA_932195095.1 Andricus curvator | reverse complement strand
TAAGGGTCTGATTGAAAAAAATATTTTTGACGCTCTTTGACCCAGAGTTGACTATAGCGGAACTGATAGCTTCTAATCAACTAATACCGTGATATATCCTGTTATCGCAGAAAATCACGGATCTCGAGGACAAAACCATTTACGATTTTTAGACAACTTTGATATTTTAATAGGATATTAAGTACATGACATTTTCTATAGTAATAATAATAAAATACTGTATTATCATGGATCTTATAGTTATTGCAGTAACATATATGAACCATATTAACATAAATTATTATAATTTCTCGACTTGAAAATAAAAATGAATGTGTGTGGCCTTCCCCTTCCAACGCAACGCGTGCGCAGTTGACTGGTGTGAATTGGATCATGTGTAGTGTGATCAAGTGTGGTTACATTCAGTGTAGTGTGGTTACACTGTGTTACACCTTCAATAAGGCGATTCTAATGCAACAATTATTCTAATCCAATATTCATGATGACATCGAGTACATACGAGTTTACTTCAGATGAGGAGATAGCAGCATTCAAAAAAGTACATGCATTTCGGCTAACTTCATGCGTAGTCCCTAAACCCTATTGGTAAATTCAGTTAGCCATTTACATCTAATGTAAGTCATAATAGAATCAGCCAATCAGCTGTCGAGAATAGAAAGCAAGATTCGATAAGTCGATAATGTAAAAAAGATTCGATAACTCGACAATTCAAGTAGGCGCAAATTTCAAAAGACTCTACATTTCTGGCTTAATTATTATAATGAATTAATACAGTAGTTTGAAAATTTGATTACAAGGGATCGACGCGTTTTTCTTTTGTTTATATCGTTGTATCCTTTTTAACTTCACAGAAATTATATTCTCATCTTTATTTAAACAAAAGAAAAACGCGTAACGTAGTTTATGAATGATCCCTAAGTGTGTTTAAGTCGAATTAGTTATAATTTATTGTTAGTTTCTCTGAACATAGGAGAAAGGGAAGAAAGTGTTTTCAAAATTCAAAACAAAATCCAAATTTTGAGGTATCTCGAAAACGTTTAGAGATACACGAAAACTGACAACATTTTCAGGGTTCTCTAAAGGGGGATGGTCCTCAACCATACCTCGACCCAAACCAGTAAACAAATTTTCAAAATTCGAAAAAAATCCAAAATCTTAAATGATCTCTAAAAGGGTCAATGTTGAATGATCTCGCAATCAGTGAGATACGTGAAACTGACAAAATTTTCAGGTTATTTTACAAGGGCTGGTCTTCGGCCACCACAAATTAGCCCAATAAAAAGATACGTGAAAACTGACAAAATTTTAAAGATTCTACAGAGGGGGTTTGTTTTTGACAAATTCAAACTAATCTAATAATAAGATTTTTTAAATACAAACAAAAAAAAATTAAAATTTTGAGTTATTTTCAAAACGGGGAGAGAGACGCGAAAACTGACAGCATTTCCAGGCTTTTCTAAAGGGAGATGGTCTCTGGCCACCCCGACGTAAAAAATTAAACAGATTGTCGGAATTAAAAAAAAATTAATTTTGAATCATCTCGAAAACGGTCAGAGATACGTGAAAACTAAGTAAATCTTAAGGTTTTTGTGGAGGATGTTTATTTTTTACCAATTTGAACTAACCCAATTAAAAGATTTTTTAAATTAAAAAAAAAGTTGAGTTATCTAGATAGAACGCGGTGAGAGATACGCGCAAACTCATAACATTTTCAGGAGTTTCTAAAGGGGTATGATCCTCGGCAACCCCGATCTAAACCAGTAAACAAAATTTCAGAATGAAAAAAAATCAACATTTTGAATCTCGAAAATGGTCATGAAACGTGAAAACTAAGTAAATTTTAAGGTTTTTATAGAGGGGGTTTGTTTTTGACTAATTTCAACTAACTCAATTAAACGATTTTCAAAATTTAAAAAAATGCAATTTTTGAGTTATCTTGAAAACGGTGAGAGATACACGAAAACTGAAAACATTTTCAGGCACTGTGTTAGTTCGAGTTTTCGACAAACTCGAACTAACCCAATAGAAAGATTTAAAAATTTAGGAACATATTCAAAAATTTTATTTATCTCGAAAACGGTAAGAGATACGCGAAAACTAACCAAATTTTCACGGCTTGATGAAGGTCCTCAACCACCCCGAACTAACAGTAAAGTAGAGTAAAGTAGTCATACGCGAAAACTGACCAAATTTTCAGGATATTCCTGACCGGAATTGTCCTCGGGCGCCCAGAATCAGCCCGGTAGAGTGATTTCCAAAATAAAAATGTTGAGTTATCTAAAAACGATAAGATACATTAAAACTGAAAAACGTTCGGGATTTTGTAAAGGCTGATGGTCCTCGGCCACCATGAATAAACCCAGTAAAAGTCTTAAAAATTATTTTTAAAAAATGTTGAATGATCTCGCAATCAGTGAGATACGTGAAACTGACAAAATTTTCAGGTTATTGTACAAGGGCTGGTCTTCGGCCACCACAAATTAGCCCAATAAAAAGATTTTCAAAAGGAAAAAATCCAAAGTTTGAATTATGTCGAAAACGATGAGACATATGCGAAAACTTGAAAAATTAATAATAAATAACAAATAGTATTAATATTTACGAAATCTGATACATTTTCAGATTTTCGGACAACGTTAAAAAATACGTGAAAACTGTCAAAATTTCAGAAATTTTTTAGAAGGGGATAGATTCATTCGGACTGAAAATTATTGAATGGCGAGTTCGGATTGATTTGGATTGAGTCGGATTGAAGTTGTTGTACTTGTACGTGCAAGAATTGAGAAGGATTGAAAAGACATTTTGGATGAGCCACGGATTCATTGGATTGGGCGCACGGACTTGCGAGCATTAAAAATATTAAAACTGGCTTGGGATATGGGATGTGTCTTGGATTCATTCGGATTGGGCATCGGACTGAGAAGGAGTGAAAATTTGTTTCCGATTGGTGCGTTATTCATTCGGATTGGTTTTGGATTCACATTTATCCACTCGGACTGGTGTCAGATTCAGTCGGATTCATTCTGGTTGAATTCAAGAAGTCCCACGTATTCAAAAGGATTGGAGGCACGGATTGAAGAATTGATTCGGTATGGGTTTGAGTTGTAGTTGGTGCTGATACATCAGTGGAGAAGGATTGATAAGTGAGCCTCGAATCCATTCATGTATTGAGATTGGGTTTTAATTTGGGATTGAAAGATGGATTGAGAAGGGTTGAAGGGGATTGAAAAGTTGCTTCGAATTGTTTCGGATTAAATCGAATTGGTTCGAACTGTAACATAAATTAAAAAGATAATTACAAAATATTTCAAATCACGAAAACACGCGCGCTCCAGCGCGCGATCATCGGTCTCGTTAAATTAAAAATTTGATTTGAAATACGCGCGCATTTCGCCGACTTAATATCAGTGAGTACAACTATTGTGTACGATATTTGTTGATTAACCCATTAAAACCCAAGCCGAATCTAGTCGAGATAGCCTCAAACTAACTACTGCATCAATGGCGTAGCCAAAAAAAAATTACCCCTGTTTTTTCTTTTGACATTTGCAATTGTTTATAAAAAGTTATTTAAACAAATTACCAACAATTTCTTTATTTCGAAAAAATAATAGCGGCAATCGATTCTACGGGAAAAATTGCAAAAGAAACCTCTATGGCACTTTTTTTTCAGAGTTCAATTTGTTGGTGTAAAATCATTATAAACAATTTCAACCTGTACGAGTGATACCAAACCCGTTGTATCCCAAGCCGAATTTGGCCGAGATATCCTCAAACTAACTACTGAATCAATGGCGTAGCCAAAAAAAAAAATTACCCCTGTTTTTTCTTTTGACGTTTGCAATTGTTTATAAAAAGTTATTTAAACAAATTACCAAAAATTTCTTTATTTCGAAAAACTAATAGCGGCAATCGATTCTACGGGAAAAATTGTGAAAGGAACGTTTATGGCACTTTTTTGTCAGAGTTCAATTTGTTGGTGTAAAATCGTTATAAACAATTTCAACCTATACGAATGATACCAAACCCGTTGTGCCCCAAGCCGAATCTGGCCGAGATAGCCTCAAACTAACGATTGCATCAATGGCGTAGCCAAAAAAATTACCCCTGTTTTTTTTCTTTTGACTTTTGCAATTGTTTATAAAAAGTTATTTAAATAAATTACCAAATATTTCTTTATTTCGAAAAACTAATAGCGGCAATCAATTCTACGGGAAAAATTGTAAAAGAAACCTTAGAACAAAGCTAAACCAACAAATTGAACTCTGACAAAAAAGTGCCATAGAGGTTTCTTTTGCAATTTTTCCCGTAGAATCGATTGCCGCTATTATTTTTTCGAAATAAAGAAATTTTTTGGTAATTTGTTTAAATAACTTTTTATAAACAATTGCAAATGTCAAAAGAAAAAACAGGGGTAATTTTTTTTTTGGCTACGCCAATGATGCAGTAGTTTGTTTGAGGCTATCTCGGCTAGATTCGGCTTGGGTTTTAATGGGTTAAGTACGATAATGAGTACGGTAAATTTCTTTATCCACGTACGGTAATTGTTCGGTAAACTTACAGAGCCTCGTACGGTAATGGTGTTCGACCAATCTGGCAACACTGGGTGTGATGGTGGGGTGCGAAGAAGCAGCAGTTCGTTGCCGACACGAAGCGAGAGAGCATCTTTTAATATGTAATCGGAGTCTAGTATGATTTATATTCTTATTAAAGTGTATATTTATTTTACTTCTTGATTTTAATTTACCTGGTGTCCATCATTCTCATGATCCGTTCAAGTTAGTGGGATTTTGGTACTTTTCCTGACATTTTTAGCTTATAGGTTTGAAATATTTTAGGACATTTTAACAGATTTCATGGAATTTTCAACTGATTTCAGTAATTTAATTGATTGAAAAGGATTTGAAATATTTTAGAGTATCCTATAAGATTACAAGGTATTTTCGGAAGCTTTAAAATGTTTCGAGTAACTTAAAAACATTTAAACTAAATCTTTAGGGAATTTTAAAAGATTGAAAGGAATTTTCAAGAGTTCTAAAAAGTTTAAAGTGATTTAAAAGAACTTGAAATATTTTAGGGAGTTTCGCAGGTATTTGTTTCAACATTTTCGAAGGATTTTAACGGATTAGGAGAGTTTTAGATAATTTCAAAAGAATGCCAGGCATTTTCAAACGATTTACATGATTTAAAGGAGTTTAAAAAATTGTTAGAAGATTTAAAAACTTTTGGAGTATTTCAAAATATTCCAAGGAAAATTTCACGGCATTTTCGAAAGCTTTACAAAATTTTAAGGAATTAAAACAAATTTAAGGGTTATAAAACTTTTAAGAGTATTTTAAACGATTCTAAGGAATTTTCAGTTGGTTTCAGTAATTTAACTGATATCAGTAGATGATTTAAAAAGATTCTGAGTCATTTTCGAAAGCTTCAAAAAGTTTCAAGTGATTTTAAAGATTTCAAAGAACTTGAAAGATTTTAGGGAATGTTTAAAGATTCGAAGGAATTTTGTATTTATTTCAATAATTTGAAGAAATTTCAAAGGATTGGAAATGTGATAGGGTGTTTTGGAAGAATCTAAGGCATTTTCAAGAGATTTAAATAATTTCAATGGATTTCGAAAGATTTTGAAGGATTTGAAATGTTTTAGGGTATTTTAACAGATTCTAAGGAATTTTCAATTGATTTCAGTAATTTAATTAGATTTCAGAGAATTTAAAAAATATCAAGTGATTTTAAAAGATTTCAACTGAATATATATTTTAGAAAAATATTTCAGAGAATTTCAGAAGATTCCAAGGAATTTTTTTTCAATAATTTGAAGAAATTGTAAAGGATTGGGCATATTGTAGTGTACTTTAAAAGAATCCAGGGCATTTTAAAGAGATTTCAATAATTTCAAGGAATTTTAAAAGATTTTAAAGAGCTGAAAATATTTCAGGGAATTTTGAAGGATTTCAAGGAATTTTGTATTTATTTAAATAATTTGAAGGAATTTTTAAAGATTAGAAATATTTTAGGGTATTTCAAAAGAATCCAAGGTATTTTCAAGAGATTTCAACAATTTGAAGGAATTTCGACAAAATTATAGGATTTGAAAACTCTTAGAGTTTTCTTTAAGATTCCAATGATTTTTTATTTGATTTCAGTAATTTAATTGGTTTCAGAGGATTTGAAATATTCTAGAGTAATTTAAAAGATTCCAAGGCATTTTCGAAAGATTTGAAATGTTTTTTAGTGATTTTTTCAGTTTTAAAGGTCTTGAAATATTTTGGGGAATTTCTAATAGGCTGTTTTTGAAATTTTCATTTGATTTTAAAGAGATTAACAAAATTTCAAGAATCCAAAGAATTTTCAATTGATTGCAGTAATTGATTTCAGATGATTTTAAATATTTTAGAATATTTTTAAATATTTCAAGGTATTTTAACAAAAAATTCAAGTTTCAAGGAATTTGAAAAAAGTTTCAAGGATTTGAAAATCTTTAGATCATTCTAAAACATTTCAAGCAGTTTTCAATTAACTTCAGTAATTCAATTTATTTCAGAGGATTGGAAATATTTTTAAGTATTTTAGAAGACTCCAAGGCATTTTCGAACGCTTTAAAAAGTTTCAACTTGCAAGTAATTTAAAAATATTTCAAATAAATATTTAAGGAATTTGAAGAGACTCCAAGGCTTTTCCAAGAGATCTCAATAATTTAAAGGAATTTCAAAAAAATGTAAAGAATTTGAGAACTTCTAGAGTATTTTAAAAGATGCCAACACATTTTCGAAAGGATTTTTTTTTATTTCAATAATTTGAAAGAATTTCAAAAGATTGAAAATATTTTAGGGTGTTTTTAAAAGTTGCAAGGGATTTTGAAGAGCTTGAAAAAATTCAAGGAATTCCAAAATATTTTGAAGGATTTCAAATATCTTAGGCTATTTTGAAAGATCCTAAGAATTTTTAAATTTATTTCAGTAATTTAATGTCACTCATAGCATTTGAATTATTTTATGGTATTTTAAAAGATTCTAAGGCATTTTCAAGAGCTTTAAAATGTTTCAATTGATTTCAAAAGATTTCAATGTATTTCAAAACTTTAAGAGTATTTCAAAAGATTATAATGAATATTTAATTGATTGCAGAGGATTTGAAATATTTTAAAGTATTTAAAAAGATTCTAAAGCATTTTCAAGAGATTTGAAAAAAAATTCGTGGGGTATTGTATCAAAGAGTTTCCTAAAATTTCGAAAATATAGATCGATTTGATAGGACCAATGTCAAGTTTTAGGGTATATTAAAAGATTCTAAGGAATTTTCAATTGATTTCGGTAACCTGATAGGATTTGAAATGATTAAAAATATTTCAGGGTACTTCAGAAGTTTCCGAAGCACTTTCAAGAGATTTACAAATTTTGAGACATTCCAAATGATTTTAAAGTTGTTGCAATATCTTAGGGTATTTTGAAAAGATTTCAGTAATTTGAAGTGATTCAATTCTTTCTCTTTTTTCCTCCGTTATTTATTTGTCTCTAATGAACCGAAAAGGAGGTAGTTTGGAAACCTAATTTTGATTTGTGAATGTATTTCATGCTCTTTTTTGATGTGTAAACATCTTAGACCTCGATATGGGGAGTCGCGCCTGATTCAATTGAAACCATGGCTGGAAAGTGTAACGCAAGCCTCTGATACACGCGTTATGTCTTATGTCACAGACCGGAGGCTTGCTTCTCTTCGCCCCTCAGTCTCTATCTCTCTCCCTCTCCCACCCCCTGCTCTCGAAGAATATGTTTGGTTTTTTACATAGTTGGTCGTTATTTAAATAATTTCCATTTGTTTAAACAATCTTTTCTCCCTCAAATTGTAACAAGTTAATATTCTCTGGAATTTACATCTCAAAAATAATAATTTTCCACGACTTACAGAGGAAAATATATTTTTTAAACGAATGATAATTGTTTAAACAATTGTAAATTATTTACAAAATACTTGGAAACTCGTCATTTATCGATTAAAAATAATTCATTTTGAAAAAACATAAGAAATACCGTTTGTAGTATAAATTCATTAGAAAACTGCTATTTTGCATTTTTTTGGTTTCTTTTTCATTCTGTTTTCAGAATTCCCGCCAAGTATTTGAAGTCTTACAGGAGGAAAATATGCTGTGTCTAATTTGAATAAAGAAACAATTTTCAATATTTTTCTTATAATTTTTGAGTACTTAGATGTGTAATAATAATGATAAGTGTCATAATAATGAATTTTCCATAATGAAATTTCAATTTTTATTATTCTTCTTCATAAAATATAATTAGCCTAATTCTAAATGTAGATGCGTAACATAAGTGCGACACAATGTGTTCTTTCAGAGAACTAATATCGGTCCGCATCGGTATTTTATAAACAAAGCTTGACTAAGCAGGCAAAGGAGAGAATGCGTTTTAGGAAATAAAATAGTTTGAAGAATGAATCAATAAATTCTTTAAGTGTTCAAAATTATATCATTTTTAAACAATTAAAGGATTTTACAATGTTATTAAAACACTAAAATTCAAAAATGTCACTTATAAATTAAAAATTAAAAAAATTAAACAATGAAAATTTTTAAGGTTAAATTCAGCACTTTGAAATTTTAATGATTCGAGTCTTATTTTATTTAAAATAATTCAATTTCAATTTGTTTATTTTTGAATACTTAATTTTTACTTTCTAATTTTAAATTTATTATAACAGACATAGCGAACCTCAAAGCGTCTCCAGAGTTCTTTCAGAGAAATCTATCGGCCCGCATCAGTATTTTATAAACAAAGCTCCTGGAAGAGACTGCGTTTTAAGAACTAAAATAGTTTGAACAATCAATCAAGAAATTTGTAAGTGTTCAAAGTTACATCATTTTCAAACAATTTTAACTTAAAAACAGTACAATTTAGCGATTATAAGTTGTTTCTTGAGAAATCTAAATTGAAAAATGTCATTTACTTAAAAATTAAACAATGACAACTTTAAAGTTTACATTCAGCACCCTGATTAATTTAAAGAACTTATCAATATTGATATAAAGTCAGGTTTTCATAAATGAATTAAAGCAAATTAATAGAACAGTATTCTAACAGACTTGCAGAAAATTATCTTTAAAATTAGCCCAAAAAAAATAAAAAAAATGATTATTTCCGAATTTATTGATATTTTCCGGAAACATTAACATTTGACGTTTTTTCAAAGAACTTCTAATAAAATTAACACATACTGGCTTTAATTTATGTCGATGAAGCGGGTACTTTTATCACATTTCATGCAATAATTGAAGCAAAATCTACAGTTTATTATTATTAAAACTAGGGTGCTTGTTCAACCTATTGGAAAATAGATGTCCAGAAACTTTTGCACGACATTACATATAAAATAAAATTTGTATACTCCTACATGTGCGTGAGATATTATTTGCTTTATGTTAGATTTCAATTACAGTTAACGTTTACCGAAGATGTTTACACATAAATCTATCTTGGAACACACGTGATGTTTTTTTTCATAAGGAAGTAGATTTCATTTCGATTTCAAATTACAAAAAAAAAAAACAATTCTCACTATTTGACGGCTTTTTAAAAGGACACTTTGAGAAGATTAGAAAATTTTCTAGGATTTGACTGATTTTAAGGTATTTGAAAAATTTGCATAGGGTATTAAAAAGTTTCCTGGAATTTTGGAAAATATGAGAACGCTTTCGTAGGGCCTATTATGATATCTCGAAAAATCCTAAGTAATTTTGTAAGATTTCCGATGATTTCAATGATTTTAAGGGATTTTGAAAGCTCACAAGGTATTTTCATAAATTTTCCAGGATTTCAGGTTCTATCATCAGATTTCATGTAATTTCAAGGGATATTATAATATTTCAATAGATTTCTAAATTTCGTATGATTTCAAAAAGATTTTCAAATAGGTTCAAGGTATTATCAAAGATTTCAAAAAATTTGAAAGATTTTAGGTTATCTTAAAAGATTCCAAGGAATTTTCAATTAATTCAAAGAATTTGAAATACATAAGGTATTTTTAAGAACCAAAGGAATTTCTAAGAGCTTCAATACATTTCAAACGATTTTCAAGAACTTTACAAAGTTTCAAGTGATTTCAAGAGCTTCCAAAGAATTTGAAATATTTTAGGGAATTTTAAAAGATTGAAAAGTAATTTATAATTAAACTGTTAAATTAATATGAAAATTTTTCTATTAATTTATTATTTCATGATATTTTAAAAGATTCCAAGGGATTTTATAAAATTTCCGAGGATTTCTCTGTTTTTGAAGGATTTTACAAGCTTTATAGTTTTTTGAATAAATGTCAAGGATTTTAAGAAGTATCGTCAGATTTAATAGAATTGCACGAGATTTCATTTCGAATTCACCCTGAATTCTTATAAATTCTTTTGAATTCTGCAGAATTTTTTGGATTTTTTTTTAATTCACGTGAATTCTTTAAAATTCATTTAATTCTACTGAAGTAAATGTATTTTTTTATTTTGTTTTTAGTTTTTGCTTAATTCATCTGGAAGTCGGCACTTCATTAAATTCTTTTAAATTTCCTAGAATTTTTCTAAACTCATTTTAAACTTACTGAATTCAATGCATTTTTTCATATGCTGCATTTCTTTTAAATTTCACTAAATTCACTCCAATTTAACTGAAATCAAGGAAACGTTGGGGATTTTTTCAATCTTTCTAAATTTAAGTTGAATTGTTTTGAAGTCTTATGAAATTATCCTGAATTCATTAAAATTTACCTGGAATTTTTATAAATTTCATCGAGTTCTTTGAAATTCTTTTAAATTCAAAAGGACATTAGTTACATTATTAATCCTCATTTGTCACTATTATACTCACTTTTTGGGCTGGGAATTAATCGCTTTTGGTTAATCCTTTTGTTTAAATATGTCACTCTTTCAATTTTTTCAAGGAAATTAGGCTGTGGCAGCCTATAAATTGAAATTGTATAAATTCCAATTTGTTTTAATCCTATTATAAAAGATTCTATATATGTAAATAAAGTTATAAGTTCAGAAATTTGGTCTTATTAATGGCAAGGGAATTTTGAAAATGAAGTTTTGCGGAAATCCTGATGATATATATATATATATATATATATATATATATATATATA
>CAKNYM010029882.1:4184-22003 GCA_932195095.1 Andricus curvator | reverse complement strand
TAAAAGCTGACAATATCATGTCATTATGATGACTACAGTAATTACAGGTACAAAGGTTAACGTTTGCTTACTAAGCTTTTTTTTTTGATAATATGACTAGAAACTGTGAAAAATACCCAGTGGGCAAAAAAATTAAGGATGTCCTAGAGACGTCTTCGGGACATCCTTAAGACGTCTTTTGGAACATGTCTTTAGGACATCCTACGGATGCCTTCAAGACGTCCAATGTCAGTACGAAATATGTCCTAAGAACGTCCTATGTCTTCAGGACGTCTTTAGGACATCTTTTGGACATTGGACGTCTTAGAGACGTTCATTGGACTGACATTGAACGTTCTGGGGACGTCCCAAGGACGTTCTTGGGATGTTCATGGTTTTGTGCCCACTGGGTATACATCAATTTAGAGTGATAGCGATTAAATTCTCTATTGTCGTCATAGAGAATAGAAAATCCTGAAATTGTATGGTCTTATACAAAAATTCAACCATAAAAGAATTCACTTTAAAAATTGGAAAAAGTTAAGTTGTATAGAATATCTACTCCGCAAAATTAAGCCATGATTGATTAAAAATGATTTATTAAAGTCAGAAAGTTTCAACTGAAAAAAAAATTCAACGAATAATAAAACAGCTTGATTTTTAGTTGAAAACATAAATTTTCAAAGAAAAATTAAAACAAATTTTTAACCAAATAGTTCAATATCATACAACATGATGAATTCTCAACTAAAATGTTGAATTCTCAACCAGAATAGTTGAATCTTACACCAAAAAATAAATTTTGAACTAAACCGATCATCTTTACCTGTAATAGTTGAAATCTTAACCGAAAAAATTAAATTCGAAACAAGAAAATTAATTTTCAAGAAAATCCATCAATTTTTAACTACAAAGAATCACTTTTTAACCTAAAATTCAGTGATCAGTAAGAAAAATTAATTTTCAACGGAAAAGACGAATTTTAACTGAAATTATGGAATACATGTTAAAAGCCCGATTCCAAAATTATTAATTTCTCTTTACATAGGTACCCTAGGCTCATGAAAATTCAACTGCATGTCTTAAACACCATTACGAAGTGATAAGCAAAGTTTTATCAAAATCTGTTTGTCAATTCGTTTTTTGCTACAACTCCCTTAATTACTATCAACAGGATAGTTTAATTTTCAACCGAGAAGATGAATTTCCCACCAAGGAGAATAATTTTCTACTAAAAAAGACGAATTTTCAGCCAAAAAATGTCAACTAAAAGAATTTACTTCTAACCTAAAATAAAACAGTTACATTTTCAGTTAAAAACATTATTTTCGAGTGAAAATAAAAACGTATTTTCAACAAAATAGTTAAATTTTCAACCAAGGTGATGAATTTTCAACTAAAATAATGAATTTTCATCTAAAATAATGAATTTTCAACTAGAATACTTGAAGTTTAAACCACAAAATTAATTTCTAACTAAAATTATAATCTTTACTTGGAATAGTTGATTTTTTAAGCAAAAATATAAAATTCCAGCCCAGAAAATTATTTTCAACAAAATACATGCATTTTTAACTGTAAAAGATCAATTTTCAATCAAAAAATTGAATATTTCAATCGTCAAAAAAAATTGATATTCAACTAAATAGACGAATTTTCCACTGGAAGGATTGAATATTCAACTAGATAAGTTATATTTGAAATCAAACCAATTTTTTTTAACAAATAGTTAGATTTTCAACTAAAATGAAGAATTTTCAACTGGACAGTTGAATTTTCAACCAAAAAGATGAATTTCCAACCAAGGAGATTAATTTTTTAATAAAATAGTCAAATTTTCAACGAATAATTGATTTTTCAGTAAAATAGTTGAATTTTTAATTACACAATTGAAATTTAAACCAAATGACGAATCTTCAAGAAAAAAATTAATTTAGATCAAAGAATTTCAGCTTTTAACCAAATACAGTGAAGTCTCACTTATTCCCGCGTCCTTGAAACGTAGGGATTCATTATTTTCAAGGCTGGAGGGGCCCCCACCTCTACCGCGAGTAGGCATGTTATTTTTATCAAGCGACCTTCATTGGCTGCCTGGCCTTGTATCGCTGCGCATGCTCTAAGAAACTTTTTCAACTGCGCATGTGCCGAAATCCGCGGTCGATTTGAAATCAATAAATACTATCAATAATAAAACACATAAATAGACCCGACATTCCTAGAACTGCTGGCCCACGAAGTTTCTCAGCTCAAGGGGCGAGAGACGGTTGCGACTCTTGCATGAAAAACACCGGCAGCACAGGGACAAAGATACAGTTACGCACATGCGGAGATTGCGCAATATTATGTATTCCGATTGGAAACGTTTCAGACGGCCCCGATTTGTGCAGTTGACAATGTCGCGGTCCGTTGGCCAGTGTTTTTGTTGACGTACGACGTGAAGAATGTAAAATTTCTCGGAAATAGTACAAGTTGCCAACTAAAAATCGATAAAATCTGCCCGCTTCGCGGGCACATTCTCATCACACGCTCCGCGCGCGGCTCGCTTCGCTCGCAAGTTTGAACGCGCCTAGGGCACGCGAATGTTGGATCTCGCGCTTCGCGCTCAGGAGTATTTACATCGCGCTTTACGCGCGGCTCCTCTAGATTTTCGAACTTCGTGTTCGATTTCGATGAAAAGAAAAATTTTGTTTGCAAATATTATAAAATTATCAAAACCTCTACATATTAAGTGATTGTTAAGTTTGTTTTTATTTTAGACTGAAAAGGAACTTTATTTACTCAAGGTTCTATCGACCTTAAGGAACACATTCTCATCCAGACACTCGCGCTTCGCGCTCGATACTTGACTTGAAAATCATTTGAACCATATGATAGAAACAAAAAAGTTTGAGCGCACTTACGGCGTGCGATTTGGTAAATACACTGAGCGCGCACTTTGTGCTTCGTGTTATATGTTCTTCATATACAAATTACTAAATTTGTATTTGATTTCAAATAAAAAATAATGATATAATTTAGGCAACAAATTTTATTAGTTAAAATTTTATTTTAGCTTGTGCCGTTTTTCAAAAGGTTAATTTTTTTCAGTTTGAATATATTCTTACAACAAAAATTGATTACAAGTTTGTAAATCTTTTTCGAATGCACAATTTTTGTTCATTCATCTGTTTGGTACCTTGCATTGTTTTTTCAAAAATTTGATTTTTGTACCGTCAATGTTATTTTCACGAATAAAACAAAAACTACGCATCCTATCGGAACATGATTCACAACAAATTTGTACCTCTTCTTTGGATAAACAAATTTTGTTTTTGCCATTTTTTTCGTAGCTCGTGTTATTCGTCTAAAAATTTGATTTTTCTATTTTCAATGCTGTTTTTTACGAATAAAACAAAAACTACGCGTCATATCAAAAAGTGAATGAGAAAAAATTTGTAGATCTTTGTTAGGTGCACAATTTTGGTGAAACGATATTTTCTCGTATCTTGTATGGTTTGACAACAAAATGGAATTTTTTATTTTTCATTATTATTATTATTTTTTTTTTATCAAAATTTGAATTTTTGATTTTTCAAAAAATTCGAAAAGTTGTTATGAAAATATTATAGGGTGTTCAAAAAGCAACATTTTTCTCCTCTTGACTTTTTTTCATATCGTGCGTTTTTCGGCATAAAATGTTCATTTTCGTTTGTTTTTTGGAATTTTGAAAATGCTATAACTCCAGTAATTTTTTTTTTTATTACGAAAAGTCATTAGGATATTTTTTTCTTCATTTTGCTTACTACTAATAACCGTGCATAATATTTTCAAATCTTCAAAAAAAGTGGTCTCAAAAATTTTCAAAATGTGCTCACTTTTTGAATTTTCATCCAAAATAGCTGGCTAACGAACTTATCCTTTTCTTATAGGGCTTAAAAAAGTGTGCCAAAGCTCAATCAAATCTGATCATTTTTTCGAAAGTTATCGTGGCTACAGGCAGACAGACGGACAGAGAGACAGACAGACTACAGACAGACCCTTCGTGAAAATCTTTTTTTCTGACTCAGGAGGTCTCAAAACGTGGAGATTTGATGAAAACCGACTATGTCAAATTTTACATAAAACCAATACCTTCTCATTAGAATGAGTATGTAAAAAAATAATTTTTAATAATAAAAAACAATTTAACCAAATAGTTAGATTTTGAAACAGAGATGAATTTTCAACTATGTAAAATGAAGAATTTTCAACTGGAATGGTTGAATTTTAAACCAGAAGAGATTAATTTTCTACAAAAAAAAAAAAAATAATTTTCTCAAAAAGACATTAATTATTATCAAACCGATAGTTTAATTTTCAACCAAAAATATGACTTTCCCCCAACAATGGTTTGATTTTCTTATTGGATTATATTAATTTGTTGAAAATATGTCCTTTTTGGTGGTAAAACTATTTTAAAGGAAATTCGTCTCTTTTGCAAAACATCAATTCTGTTGGTTTACATATGAATTATTTTTTTTGAAAATTCATCTCTTAGGTTGAAAATTTAACTATTATGCTCCAAATTTTGTTGTTTGAATAATTTTTCTGACTGAAAATTTAATTCTTTCATTTGTGGTTGAACACGTAGATTTTTAAGTTATAAATTAAACTATTTGTTTGAAAATTCATGTATTTGGTTGAAAGTGCCTTTTTTTCGTAGAAAATTAATCTTCCTGGTTGAAAATTAATACTCTTCAGTAAAAATTCAAATATTTGGTTAAAAGTTACAGTTTTTTATTCGAAATTCATTTTATTGGATAAGGATTCATCATTTTAATCAAAAACTTGTTTTTCTTGGCAGAAATTTAATGTTTTCAACTGAAAATTCAACTATTACGGTAAAAAAATATCGTAATTTTAATTTCATCTGAATGAACTTGTGTAAACATTAATTTTGGATCTGAAAAAGTAGATCATTTTGATCTAAAATTTATATTCAGAATTGTATCCAACGGTTTTGTATCCCGGTGTTTACTGTTTAGGAAAACCAGTGGAAACTAAATTATCATTTAACTGGAATTTAGTAAATAGAAATTACTGATTTTTCAGTCAAGATATGTTAATCCAAAAATCATAAACTTTTTATTCAAGTACGTTTACAATCATTTCTAATGAGGATAGAAGGAAGATTGAAAAATGTAAGAAATAAATTTATCATAACTCTATTATAATAAACACAGTTCATGGAAAAGAAAATATAAATATAATATTGCCAGTGAGTAATGTATTTATTTCAAAAAATATTACATAAAAAACATAATATGAAAATACACATTTTTGAATTATGAAAGAGTGTTAGATTGGTGAGCCGGATGCTGAACCTTCTGAATGATCCGGAGAATTAGTTTTGGGCTTAAGCCTAGGTTTAAGTTTCTTAGGACGTTGATAGTCCAGGTAAGGACTAGAATATTGACTCACATTATTGTCTATTAACTCTGGTTCAAAATTGTCGGAAGCATTTTCTTGAAGTCGAGACTGTGGACTGCCTTGATCATGAGAATCCGAAACAACGTGCGCAGATGATTCTAGATGTTAACCCATGACAGAAAAAGGATTATTACAGGGGGTCATTTGAATTTTCCGAACTTCAAGTGCATAAATGTATAAGAGCATGAGGAAATATGTGCGAACATGAAGTAATATGTGGAAATAGTTGAAAATACTTAAGGATATTGGGGAATACTTCAGAGTACTTGGAAATATTTGATATATTTTAAAGCAAATCACAGAATATGTTTTTAAAATCTTTTTTAGTTTTCTTAATTGAGAAAATTACTTTGAAATATCTGCTGTCTGTCTATGCAGACAAGATCTTTTGGTCTTATTAAAAATATGTCCGGGAAGCATCTTAGTCATTTTCAGAAAGTTTAGAAGTTTCGGAAGAGATGTATCTCTCCCCGAGAAATATCTCAAAGTATGCAAGAATATTTTACACGATTTCGTAAGAATTCAGTGTATTTCGGTACAGTCGTTGTAGCTCTCTTTTAAGGTCTTGATACCTCTCCTCTTTTTCTTTCTCCTTTGCAGTGATGTTGTATTCGGACGGAGCCGAGAATTCGATCACGAATATAGTTCGTTTCTCGAAGTCTTGGAGAACAATGTCAGGCCTCGAGTGCGCAACGGAGACTGCTGCCCGAAAATCGTAGTTCCAGAAAATTTGGCACTTATCGTTTCTGACAATCGACTCTATCTCCTTTGGAGCGTTCGGCAGGGCAGGGTCGCGGCCAACACCGTAAGAGCGACAAAGATGGTAATAAAGCACTCTTAGGGCCGCATTATGTCTATAGATATACGTCGTTCCCGCGTGGGTCGGACACCCTGATAGTATGTGTTCTAGGTACTCAGCGTATGCATGACACGCTCTGCACCTATCACTGGGAACTTCTGGACATAAAATGTGCTCAAGGTATGCTAAGGTGGAAATGACACCGTCCTGGCATGCAAAAATAAAACACTCTGTACCTGAATTAAGCCCTGATGATTTGAGGAGAGCAAAAGTTTGCTCCTTCGACAAGGACTGTTTTTCTACATTTCTGTGAAAGTTTCCGTGCATTTTCTTGTCGAGTAGCTCTTGGTGAAAATTTTCAACCTCTGCTTTCTTCACTTTGGTTTTTAGAAGTGAAGCATCTAGATGAAGTAATGCACTTTCCTCACTTCTGATGTTAAAATTCAGGCCAAGGGTCTCGGCCGCTTGCTCCAGGGCTTTGTAAAGGAACGCTCCTTCGCCAATCATCTCGTGGTTCCTGAACATCTTTAGGAGAGGATCTCTGCCATTCGCAACGATGTGAGCTGTACTTAGAACAATCCGGTTATGAAGACACTGGAGATTCAGAAGTCCGCGTCCGCCTTGACGGCGTGAAATATATAATCGCGGAACTGACGAATTGATATGCAAGCTTTTATGCATATGCATGATCTTACGTGTAATGACATCAAGGGCCTTAACCCTTAAACTGCACACCTCAAAAAAATGACATAAGCTACACCGTGGGTGTTTGACACCCAGTTAACATTGCACACTTCAAAATAATTACGTAAGCTACACCGTGGGTGTTTGACACCCAGATGTTTAAACTTGTATAACTAAGACGGATTTCAATATTTTGTAACGAAATTCTAATGGGATGTAGAATTATAAGTTTTTCTTAAATCCCGTTGGTTTTATAACGATATAATTTGTTAAAAACTGGATTTCAAACAAAAAATCGAAAAAATGAGTTTTTTCATAAAAAAATGTATATATTGCGTAATTTTCAATATTTTGACCTAAAAATTTAATGGGATACTCTTGAAACAGTATACTTTTAGAAAAAAATAATCTCAAAGTTGTTCTGGGTGTTTGGCACCCACAGTGCAGTTTAAGGGTTAAGCTCGTTCTTCGTCCATTGAACTACCCCAAACGAGTAGAGTAGAACCGGGACGGCAAGCATGTTGGTCGCAGATACCGTGTTCAACGCCGACAGATTGGAAGACCAAATCTTTCGAAGAAGATGCTTGTATCTGCTTCGGAGAGACTCCTTCACTGATGTTACGTCCTGAATGCGGTTTTGAGGCACGTCCAGGTATGTATAGGTCTCTCCAGTATTAAGATGTCTGATAACACTTATATCCACAAGCTCAGGGTCCTTGGGAACGCCAGTAATCTTTCCTTTCTTCAGATAAATTTTGGCACACTTGTCCAAGCCAAAGTCCATCCCAATCTCTCCTGTGTAGTTCTTGACAATATTTATAGCAGTTTGAAGTTTGCTTCTACCAGAGGCATAGATCTTCAGGTCATCCATATAAAATACATGAGTGAACTTATGCTCGCGCTGATTAGTGTCACCACAGAGGTATCGAGGAGAATTTCGTAGTGCGAGAGATAGAGGCAAAAGTGTGATGCAAAAAAGCAAAGGGCTCATGGTATCACCTTGAAAGACGCCCCTCTGGAAGGTGACATTGTTCGTTGTCACACGATAATTTCTAGATGAGATAGTAAATCTAGTTTTCCAAAGAAGCATCAATCTCTCTATGCATCTCACTATGTGTGGATGTAACTTCAAGCTTCCCAACAGACAGATGATAAGTCTATGAGAGGTTGAATCGAAAGCTTTCCGATAGTCAATTCAGGCCATTGACAGGACGCGGTGATGGGCTGCAGCGTCTTTACAGACACACCTGTCAATTAGCAGGTTCTCTCGACAGCCTGCTACACCTGTTTTCGAGCCACGTTGTTCGTACATCTCTCGCCATACAGGCTCAATTCGTCGAACAATCCTGTTGTTGAGGACAGCTGTAAAGATCTTATACAGCGTGTTCAAACAAGTGATTGGCCTGTAATTCTCTGGGTTGGACAAGTTGCCTTTTTTTGGCAGGAGTATAGTGCGTCCTAACACCAGCCACTGCGGAATGGGTGTCTCCGACTTTAAATATGAGGTGAATATGCGGGCCAAATGTTGGTGTGTAAAAGTAAACTTCTTCCACCAAAAGTTCTTGATACAATCTGGTCCAGCAGCGGAAAAGTTCTTCGTGCCTCTAAGTGCTTTTTTCACCTCTTCGGCAGTGATTGATGGACATTCCTCCTCAGATTTTATGAGGTTGTCGCAAAACTCCTTGAAGCGGATGATATTTTCAGTATCTTCTTTCAACTTTAGTGTTTTCGGGATCTTGTACACCTCTCTCCAAAAAGTCTCTACCTCCTTGGGCTTGGTTGGATTTTTGACAGAAACAGGTAGATCGCTGAAGAGGCGCGATGGGTCAGCGAGAAACTGTTGATTCCCCTGATCCATCTCTCCCTCTTCTGTATTCTCCTCCTTGCGTCAGATAACAGCCGTATTTTGTCAACAATATGCTGCTTGATTGTCAGCAGCTTTGACTTGTTTAGTGTGTGATTCAAGATCCTTAGTTCTTGGGCGAACTTTCGAACCCTTTCGGTAAACGGTCTACCAGATGTTATGTAGTCAATCACACATTGAACACGGGACGCATTCTGTCTTGCCCATCCAATCTTCTTGTTCAGTTGATGCAAGCGTCTTTTGGTCTTTTGATCGATCGTTGGTTTCAGCCTTCGATTTGAATCAGCCAAAGTTCTCGCAGCACCATACACTGAGCAATTGATGGTCCAGAGGTCGGACTCTTGCGAGATATCTCCACGAAGGAAGGCATCGATTTCAGCCAGATCTTGGGGCTTAGGAGGAACTTGCATGTTAATGTTCCTTCTAGTAATGAAATTGCGATCATCTCTCAGAAGGTGCCTGCTTTCTGCGGTTGGTCTCAATGTCGCTTCCTCATCTGCGTCTGCAGCTTGATAAAGCAGCGGTTGGGGAAGCGCTCCGCGTACATATCCATTTTTCCGGAGGTAGTCGGCTTGATTTCGCAAAGACTGATGCGAAACGTGCTGAAGCTCTGGGTGTTTCTGGCACCACAGAGTGTGCATACACGCCATAAAGACTCCGCGAACAGGGATAATGCTGGCATCGTAGCAGTCTAGCACGTCATCCCTAAGTCGATCCGTCCACTCAATGTGGGCATTTCGCCGGTTCGTCGTCGTGTTTCCATCTAAATTATTTTCAGCACCCCGAACTCTAGGCTGATCGGCATTGTTTGCCGACCCATTGTCGGGTGCTCTGCGCGTTCGATTGTCTTGAACCGCATCTACAACGTTTTGGTGGTTTCATTGTTGTTCCCACGAGCAGCTAGGGAAAGGGTTAGTCCATCCTTGTAGAGCCCCGCGTGCAAGGATAAGGCTGATACCCTGAGAGGTCGCCCGGTATCCCAGAGTCACCGTTTGAGACACCTAACCCAGGTGCCATTCAGCTTTCGGCACGGTTGTTACGCCTCCGCTTAGGAGTTATTCCTTGGGGACCATCCCTGGACAATTGTCCGCGACTGCTTATTAATTATTGCAACCATATTCAGCAGAAACCCTTGGTACAGGAACCCTCTATCCGCAACCCGACGACGCGTTCGGTGGCTTTGTCATAGGCCCTTCGGTTCTATTCCAAAGGAATCGAAACCGAAACCGAAGGTTTCCGAATATATATATATATATATATATATATATATAACATAACATATATATATAAACCCGAATATATATATATATATATATATATATATATAAAGATATAGAACTTATAGACCTTTTGAACGTGTTCGTGGAGAAGATTCTAGATTATCAGGTTCATGCAAATCAAGAGCATCATGCTGTATTTCAGATTGACGCTCGCGTTTTTTGAAATCACACCAGCGCTCGAAAGGCGGCAGTTTGGCCGCCCTTAGTTTTCGGACTCTTTTTTTTCGGTTTTACTAGTTTTTTCTGTTATGTGTCAAGGGAAAGTAAGTGCAGGAACATCTCGCAGACGGTACAATATAATAAATATATTTGAAAAATGCATTACAAGCAGAATAATCAAAACTAAAAAAAAAAAAATTCAAAATCTGACGTCTTATTATCTAGAGAGGAGCAACCGTCCAATGACCCAATTTTTCAAATGGCGAGAATTTTTCTAAAAAGGCGGCCAATTTGCCACCCACGCGATCGCTCGAAGGTTAACAAATAAAAAACAAATTTTCGATGAAATAGTTAAATTTTCAACCTAAGAAATAACTGAAAAAAAAACATTTTTCAACTGAAAATTTCAGTTTACACTTAAGTTTGCAGTTGAAAAAATTAATTTTTAACCCGAAAAAAACACGAATTTTCAACCAAAGAAATTAATTTTGAACTAAAATAGACGAATTTCCGAACAGGAATAATAATTTTATACCAAAGAAGATTAATTTTCAAATAAAAAGATAATTTTTCAAGAAAAAATAAATTTCCAACAAAATTGTTCGATTTTCATCTTTATAGAGACGAATTTTAAGCTAAAACAATAAGCATTCAACCAAAAATGGACTAGTTAAATTTTCGGATAAAAAATTGAATTTTCAACAAAATAGTTCAATTTTCAACGGAAGAAATTAATTTTCAAGTGAAAATATCAATTTTGAACCAAAAATGAAACATTGAAATTTTCAGTTAAAAAAATTAATTTTGAATTTTAAAAAACAATCGAATTAACCCAATGAGCTGCCCACTATAACAGCCCCTATAATCACTCCCCTAGCACCAGCAAAGGATATGATTAGAACGATTAAAATCCTTAATGGAACTAACGATACCGGTATCCACGAATGAATAAAAAGCGTAAAAAGAGCTCGTTCACGCTGTGAAAATCAAGACTTACTTCTCGATTTTGTAATAGCTGAAAAAATGGGAAACAACGCCGAACAAGCTATACGACACATCTCAATAGGAAGTTACGAAGAATTATACTTAGCTTTAGAAACTAACCTCGGAATACAAAGCTCAATTGAATTGTGCAGAGCTAAATTGGACGCAATTAGATAAGGAGGAAACACGGTTCAAACTTTTAGCCTTCTTTTCAGAGACGCCTATAAGGACCTTGTGTACGCGGTACAAGCAGAATAAACTTCCGGAACGAAAAGGAAAATGGCCCTAGAGACAGAAGAGAACAGCGCGATTAAAAGATTCATAATGAATTCAAGGGACGATATTTCGTCACAAGTTAGACCAATGAAACCTACTACACTAACAAAAGCCCTGCAAGAAGCACTGGAAGCAGAAGCTTGGCAACGAGAAAAAAATAAAGATAGAATACTTAGACAAAGCCGAGTGCCTAGAAAACCTACTAAATTCCGACATCGACCAATAACAATTAGACATTCAGCAAATACCACACCCCAACAGGCGAGAGTACCAAACTCGAATTTCCTACTAAGCGAAAGATTAAAGATGTCCTGCCACAAGTGCAGAAAATGTGGCCATTTTGCATCTGAATGTTTTTCAAAACCCTAAAATTTTCAACTGGGACAGTTCCAAAAAAGGCAACTGGAAGTAATAACTATTCAGGAGCATCAGGAACCACAAGAATAATGTTTAAAACGGGAGGAGATGACAACGGAGGAAATCCAGGAGCACATAAATCACGAGGACCAAGCAGAATATCTAAATTATCCGGAAGATTACAATCAATACATGGAAGAGGAAAAAGCGACGGTTCAATATACAAATTATTAGTAGATAGAGGAGCAGCAATCAACATAATTAAAAGAAACCATTTACAGCCCGACCAAGAAACTTTTAGGTTTCATACAAAATTCTCAATCGGAGACTTATCTGCAGTATTTTGGAAAAAAAAACAACAACTATTCCACATAGTAGAAGAAAACTTCCCATTATTAGAAGATGGAATAATAGCATTGCTATTCTTCCACAAATACCCCAGATATGCTATTAGAAAAACTGATTTGATAATCGGCAATTGCAAACTACCATTACATTTCGAGGGAAACTACCTACCAGGAAACTCAACAAAAATCTGTAAAATCAACGTACCCGACGAAGAAAATCAAGTAATTACGGTAGAAGATCAAAAAGAAGAATTATGTCTATAGGATCACGAGATGTTGATCTTGCCCAAAGAGGGGGTGATGACCCTTCAAACTACTTCAAAATACTGGAAAAACTTCAAAATTGCCTTAACCTAAAACGTATCGAACCAAAAATTAGAGAACGGATAAAAGAAATTGTGACTCAATACTTAGAAGTCTTTACTTTAGATGGAGACCCCCTACCCTGTACAAATCTAACTGAACATGAAATAATTCTGAAGTCAGGAAAAATTATCAACTTAAGATCCCATAAACTACTCGAAAACACAAGAAATTCGCACTTAACGAAACAAGTGAATTACTGAAAAAGGTATAATAAGAGAGTCCCAATCACCTTTCAACTCCCCACTATATGAATAGTCCTTAAAAAAGGAAGAAACCTTAGAATGCCCTATTTCATAGACGATAATAACACCCTTCTGGACCTTCCTACTGGCCCTAGCACCGATCATCAGTGCTAACCACACCCTCGATAAAATTCAAGGAAACATCTACATTGAGGAATCTCTAAAGTACATTTGTTTCATGAAAAGTGAAAAATGGTTATAGCTAACAATACGACATCCACCGAAAACCGGAATAAAGCCATAGACACCACCATTACTGTGGCAGAACTAGCCTGTAACAAGAAATGCACACCTTATTATGAAGTCTAATTGGTTAGGAGCCGCTACAATAGACAAGCTAGTAAAAACAGTATCCTACACAAGTTATTAGGCAAACAACGTCAAAAAAGAGGATTAGCGAATTTTGTGGGTGATATATCCAAAACTCTGTTTCGAGCATTGAGCGAATCCGACATGAAACAAATTAACACCGAATTTGACACAATTCATACAGACAACAAAAGCATGGCTAGCATCCTGTCAAATCAGACAAAAATACTTAAATTAATCTTAGACTCCTCACCAACGGACCATAAATGGATAGCTGCCAAGGAGAATACCTAAAGACAGTTTGTAAGAAACATCACTTCCGGACTGAATGCTGCAACAAAGAATTGTTTTTTCAACTCAAAATTAGTATTAGCAGCAATACTATTAGATGAAATAAACGATGATAATAAAACAGCGATCAACGCCATAAACGACGGAAAGCACGGGATAGTACATCCCCAAATGTTAACACCAAATATGTTGAAAAGAACCATTAGAGAATTCGAGACAATTCAACGTACGCGCTATCATTTTGACAATGAAGAAGAAAACTACCAGCACATTATGGACATCAGTGCCCTCTTCGTAGCAGTAATCCAAGGCCTATTTACATACATACTGGAGATACCTGTAATTGAGAAAGAAGAAGGTTACTTGCTAAGAATAGTCCCTATCCCGAAACAAGTAAATAAAGTCCACATAACAATAGTCCCCGACTATGACATGATCATCAAATACCGAGACTCTTACGTGCCAACCGACAGACAGCCCATTGACAAATTTAAACAGATAGACGTATATAAAATATGTAGAAGAAACCAACCTAATGTCAAGTTAATAGATAGCGAATCTTGCGAAGCCAGTTTACTTAGATGATACTCAGAAAACAAATGTAATCAGTCACCTTACCTGCTACACAAGGAAACTTTCATACCTATAATAAATGGTTATATTATAGTACCCTCCAAATCATTAGACTTAGACATAAGTTGCGAAGAGTCATTCAAAACAGAAAAAATTTTCGAACCCCAAAAGCTTACAGGATTTGGATGCAAAGTGTACAACAGCTACGATATCCTAGCATTGAAAAAATCATATGGAACTCATATGACGCAATGGATAAATGTAACAAACGAGATACATTTTGAACAAAAAGGCATTGACAGGTTAGAACAAAAATTAGTACAACTTCCAAAACAAATATCACACGAAGAACTTAAGCAAGCCAGAATTAGCCCAGACGACACCGAAAATATCTTACATACTATTGCCACTCACAGAAGGCTCAGTACTTGGAAAGAAACTAGTTTAGAATGGTTACAATATTTAGGTTACCCCGCTTTAGGACTAGGAACTCTGTATACTTTAGGTAAATTAGGTATCCTCGATTGCATAAAGGGATGCTTTCCGAAAACAATCAAATTATTCAGTAATAGAAATAAAGTAGTTCACCAGTCCCATATTTTAACGTACCAAATCCAACTAACTCCCGAATCATTGTCAAACTACGAAACAGGTAGCATAGTTCAAAAACCCAAACCTTTGAAGATAAAAAACAAAACTTAGAGACTAAGTTCAATCTAAAAAGGGGGTTTTTACCAGCTGAAAATTACTCCCACTCTACGTCTAGTTAGCATATATAAAGCGCCGCCTTTTTGAGGAGCTTACTTCTATACATGTACTCACAAACGCAAATTTCGAAGCTTTACAATAGGAAATAGAACACTAAAAAATTATAAATTAGGATGATAAAAATTCTCATATTGCACACATTACAGCCTGAAATTCTCTCAAAACTGGGTGAATGTGTTTATTTTTTACGAAATGAAAGAATAAATACTTTTAACTAAATTAATGTAGGGACTGTATTGAATTCAATATAAAAAACCTCAAGTTCCTAAACTTTCAAATAAAAAGATTGGGATTTCAGTAAATTAGATCAATTTTTAGCCAGGAAGATGAAGTTCCAACCAGCAAGAGAAGTTATTAATTTCTTATAAAGAGAAGTTATTAATTTGTGAATATCCGAAGGAGGCGCTGAAGCTAGGAACAAAAGTGAAACATAACCGTGCAACCGGCTGTCTGCTGGAACGTGGTTGTATTGTTTAATAATGAAAAATGTAATTAGTAATCGTACTTTGGACCGGCTATAAAGAAAAATAGTATGCATCACACGGACAGGAATTTTAAACTTCCTGCCCTTGTAATGTAATATACTATTCATCAAAGTAGTTCATTGTTCAAGCAAGTAGTTGTATCATTTGTAACAAGCAATTTATTTTTGACCAAGAAAGATACATTTTCAACTAAACAGTTAATTTTTTACCCATGAAAGATTAATTTCCTATAAAAGAGATTAATTTCCAGCATTTTTAATCAAATTTCTAAAAAAAAAAGAGAAATTCTTTTCAAAAAAGGGAAAAAGAGGGCAACGGGGGAAAAATAATAATTAAATATTCGTTAAATACAGTTATTTGTTTAAAACATGTTTTCGTTAAAATAAAATTGTTTCATAATATTCAGGCATACAAGAATTTACTTTCAAAATTGGAAAAATTAAAGTTGTATAGAATATCTTCTCCGTAAAAATAAGCCATTATTTATTAATATTTAACAATTATTTGAATTTGGCTTTGAAATGTTTTTATTAAAAATCATTCTTTTTATTTGAAATGCAACCATCAGTTATATCATTTTGATTCCGAACATCATAGATCATCCAGTTTCTTCAGAAATCCGATTTTTGGCACGAGAACTACTCTAAAATGACTAAAGTGGCTTTTTTCTTTAAAAAAAGGACTGCCCTATGAATATTAACTGTAACTTATTAATGTTGAGCTTAGAAGTGATCTGTCAAAATATCTGATGACAGGGTTTTTTTGATAACCTTCGTATGATTGCCATGACGTCATATGAAGCTGATATCTTGTTCGCATAGAGCTTCTTTAAACAAAATTTTCAGTGCACACTGGTACGCAATTATGATGAAGTCAGCAGAATTTAGCTGAAAAAATCACGAAAAATAAACTTGACTTTCAACAGAATTTTTTGGCTCAATTATAAAAAAACGACTCGATGTTAAGGAATCATGGAACTACAAAAAGCAACTCTTTAAAGCTTCTATGTTTTTTTCAGAATTTTCTATTCCTAATCCTATCACAGAAAACATTTTTGCTTCTGCTGTAAAATTTCACTTTTCGGATTTACCTAGTTGTCGATCTTAGTACCTCAGACATTTAGAGGGAACTGCAAGAGAAAAAAAAAGAAAAAAAACTACAGAACTACTCTTATGCTAGAGTAGGTCACAATAATTTTTTAAACCTTTCACACTGTTCAACTATTTACATACACACTGACTTAACTACTTATTTAACTAATTATATTGAAAAACGTTCGACAAAATCCGTCACTTAGTTTGTAAGAATTTCCTTATCAATTTTGATTACATAATTTATTCTATAGAAATATATTGGCTAAATAGCTTTAAATTTTTTCCTTTTTTGAAGTTTATTAATATAAACATCAATTCTGTCGACTTCAGAAAATCTAAAAGCTTTTAATATAGATTATGATTTAGACAAATGAAGCCTTCAGAGGAAAAATGTGACTCAGAGAGTTGTGAGGAAAAACAGTAAAGAAAAAGTTCCGAGGAAAAATAGTAACCGAAAAATTCCAGAGGAAAAAAGGTTAACAGAATCGCGAGGTAAAAATGTTACTCGGAAGTATCCGAGGAAAAACGTTCTAGAAAACTTTGATAAGTTGAGCACGAAACAACTTTAAAAAAACAACAAGAACGTCAATATGATCAGGTCCATTAAGCTAGCACCTCCAGAATTGAATTTTGCGATTTTTTATAGCTGAGAATTTTGGGCTTCTTTAGGGCTCTTGGAATCCGCAAAGAAATTTCCCCCGAAACAACTCTTAAGTTCAAAAATCAACCCCCTTCAAAAAATTTAACTTTTTAACAAATTTATTCCCAGCATATTTTTGGGCTTTTTTTGGGCTCCTCGAAAATACCCACAACGATTTTTTGGCTCCAACCCTCAACGTTAAAAATCAACCCCTTGCTCCCACGCAGATATGACTTTGTCAAATGATAATTTTTTTGAGAATTTCACAGTGTGGAGAGAGACTTTGATTTTCGGGGTCCTCAACAATACTCATGCGAATTTCTGAGCTCCAACCCTCATCGTTGAAGATCAAACCCTTGGAACCACGCAGATATATCTTTGTCAAAAAGAAACGTTTTTAAGAATTTTAAAGCATCAATGAAGTCTATGACTTTTGGGCTCCTCAAAACTGCTCACTCCGCTTTTTTGGCTCCAACCCTTAACGTTAAAAATGACCCCTTTCTCCCACGCAGATATGACTTTGTCAAAAAATAATCTTTTTGAGAATTTGACAGTGTGGATAGAGACTTTGATTCTTGGGCTCCTCGAAGATACTCACTCCGATTTTTGGACTCCAACTCTTAAAGTTAAAAATCAACCCCTTGGAACCACAAAGATATGACTTTATCAAAAAATAATGTTTTTAAAAATTTTAAAGTATTAATAGAGTCTCTGACTTTTGGGCGCCTCGAGAATACCCACTCCGATTTTTCGGCTCCAACCCTTAACGCTAAAAATCAACCCCTTGGTACCACGCAGATATGGCATTGTCAAAAAATAATCTTTTTTAGAATTTCACAATGTGGCTAGAGTCTCTGATTTTTGAGCTCCTCGA
>CAKNYM010029881.1:8004-28213 GCA_932195095.1 Andricus curvator | reverse complement strand
AACGGTTCTTAGCTTGTAAGGAAAAAATCATCCGAGAAGCTGTCGGACTGGGCACTTCTAGCGCCACTAGCGACAACGAGCTTATCGCTAGCTTACAAGAAAGATAGAGTACTTCAACGTTACGAATAATGATCGCCTCTTGCGTTGATGTTATTCTAATAGGCTCATAAGACAGATTCCTTATTTTAGTTACTTTAGCGTCACCAATATCGAAAAATCAGAGCACAGTGTCCATATAACACAGAACGTGATTTCGCTGATTTAAGAGTGGTTTACCCCTCGGGGGTCTCAAAACGTGAAGATTTAATGAAAACCGAATTAGTCAAATTTTACATAAAACCAATACCTTCTCATTAGGATAAAAATATAATTTTTGGTTTATTTTCTAATGTTATTTTTCACGATTAAAACAAAAACTACGCGTCCTATAAAAAAATAATTCAGAACAAATTTTTAGATCTTTTTTGGATATATACTTTTTTCCGAATCATCTTTTTTCGTATCTTGAGTGGTTTGACCACAAAATGGAATTTTTTCACTATGTTTTGTGGGGTCCAAATTTGAATTTTCGATTTTCCGAGAAAATTCAAAAAGTTGTTATGATAATCTTGTAGGGCTTCCAAAAAGCAACGTTTTTTGTTTCTTGTCTGATTCATCATCTGATCATTTTTTCGAAAGTAATCGTGCCTTCAGCCTACTACTATGGACAGACAGACACCTTCGAAAAAATCATTGTTTCTGACTCGGGGGGTCTCAAAACGTAGAGATTTGATGTAAACCGACTATGTCAAATTGTACAAAAAACCAATACATTCTCATTAGGATGAGAATGTAAAAAGAAGGTGTTCACACCATACTTTATGCAAATTGATGCATATGCTTAGAGATGATCAAAATCAAACCGTTGCAGTTGTTACGTTCGAGAAAATTATTAATTGAATATTGGTTTATTTAATTAATAAGTTTTATCGACGTTTTGAAATAATAATATCCCTTTCGGGATATTGATAATTTTTAGGTCTCTTTTCTGTCTTATTAATTCAAGGTGTTTCTAATTGTTAAATGCGAACTTCATTACTTTGTTTGGTTGGTAAAAAAAACATTGTATATAATGTGTGACATTTATGAACCATATATTTAAACAATTTGCACAATTAAATGAATACATAAATAAACAAAATCATATTGCGTGTGTGTGTCAGTGTGAATAGGTTACAGTACATTACCAACTTCTGGATGATATTTGAATGCACAGATTCTATAAACTACTCCCTTCAGTGGGAGGCGAGATTTGAAAGGTTATTTTAAAATATTGTATTCACTTTTATCTTTCAATTATTATCCCCGGATAAATGAAAACACAAACCGAAAGTCAAGAATAATAATCTACGACCGTACTTTTACCTTTTAACCTTATTTTGTTTCAAGGCAGAGAATTTAGGGAATTAGGTAAGCAAAGTTTAGAAACAAACTAATTCTCATGAGGTTAAAACTGACCCCCACAGGTCGTATTGTCTAGCAATATAGAAAAACGCTTTACGATTTAAATGATTTCTTTTACGTTGGACCGCGACCGAAAAATCGAGACAGGTAGGCTGTGTAAAACCGATCGCGAATTTCCTTTCGACGGATTCTTAGCGGTTTCCGTGGAACAACAAACTTGCGAAAGATTATGATTGATTTCGAGTTACTATCGTAAACTCTAGATCGATCAGTGGGGGAAGGCATTTGGTCGTTTTTTGCAAAATTGCATTTCTCACGCTCATTGGTGTTCCTCCGCGGTACTAGTTCCAAGTTATTTGATGACCTATCATTGAACGTTTTCGCTTATTTCCAAAGTCGTTGGACTTTAATTTCTTCCATCTACTGCATTTATTTTTATTCAGAACTTCAGGAGTTGAGAATTTGGAATTTGGGTTTAAATTCCAAAGGTTTAATTTTCCTGTAATTTCTCTCTTATGCTTATTATTTATTCAAGTATACTATTTAACTATTTAGGCTTTTCGTAGATAAGTTTGTACCCTGATTAAATAATGATTACTTTTTAGTATATTTGTTAACAGATCTAAAATGAGCGATATCGTCTATGACATCAAATTTTTCTGTAATAATACTCTGATCTTAAATGTTTATTTTTATCTCTGAAATTTTCTAGGTCTTGGTCTTTGCGACATTTTCTTAAAGGTTTATGCTCTATGATTATTTTATTTTAAGTTATCTACTTTAGTTTAAATGTGGCTTCTGCCCTAATTAGTTCTTGTCTCCTTATGTCTTTCCTTTCCTAATCCCTTTTCTGATTTATTTTACTATTTTAATATTTTATGATTTGTGTGAGCGGATGAGTGTACGCACTAGCGCCTCAAACAGCTTAGCGTCTAGTGCGTGTGTATGTGTAGGTCTGTCGACCCCGTGCGCCTCACACATGCTAGCGTCTTCGGGCGCCGTCTTTCTTTATAATTAACATTACTTATTTCTACAGCCATTTTATACACATTTGAGATGTACTTATATATAGTTATTTAATTATATAGGTTTACAATTATGCTGGGTTAACCCGTTAGGTGCTACCTTTATCGCATTTTAAATTTGCTAGGTTTGCACCTAACAGCAGTACTGTTAAAAATTCTTGAAAATTCAAGAATTTCGGAATTACAAACGTAACTATGATTTCATGTCGCCCTTACGAAAAAGTATGATAAAAAAATCATTATATGCCTATGACGTATTTTCCTATAATGAATTGCCTATCATTTTTTTGCGATTATAGGAATAATTATAAAAAGAATTATAGGAACAATTATAGGAAAATAATTACAGTAATGAATAATATAAAAATATTAAAATAATTAATTCAAAAAGTAGAATCATAAATTAATGATTTATTTTGGAATACCCACAAGTATTACATAAAAAATTGACATATTTTACAAAGCTTCGTTTAACAATGTGTTTATGATATGAGGCAGGCCTGCACCATCGATGGTTAGTATGAACAATTGTATACACCATTTTTAAGCATTTAAACGGAGATTGTTATTTTTATTGATTCATAATTAAAATTGTATCGTCAAAAATAATGCGAATCGTACTGAAATTCTATTTCAAGTGAGACCAAGATGAAGGTATTATTTCAAATATACACTGAAAAAAAAATTTACTTGATTCAAGGAAATGCGTTTCTTTGGTTTTTTTTTCTTTCGACCAAGGAATTGTTTACTTCAGTTAAGTTAATATTGTTTAGATGCAAAAGATTCACGCATTAATTCAAGGAAATGATTTCTTTGTGTGAAATTTCTTTAATATGAGTAAATATTTCTTCGCATTAAATACGAAAAATATCAAGTCAAAGAAATGATTTCCTAGAAGGTAGGAATCTAGGTTTATTGAATACGTTTTAGGCGCCTAAAGAACTCCTTCTTTAGTCCAATGAAATCGATTCCTTGAAATGGATAAATATGTTTTAGAATCGGATAATTCATACATCATTGGAGCAATTAGTTCATTTTTTTTAGTCAAGAAAATATTCACTCAAGATAAATGAATTTTCATTCAATTGAAGAAATATTTATTTCATGCTAAGAACTGTCAAAACAATAATAATAAAACAGTTATCTAAATTTAAAAAATATTCTTTCACGATAAATCGATATTCGTTCAATTGAAAAAAAAAAATTATTTAACACTATAAGTTGATATAATTGTTGCAACGAAATAATGACTTAAATTGAAGAAATACTTATTCAAGATAAATGAATATTCATTCAATTAAATAAATATTTATTGCATTCTAACAATTATTGTAATCAACACAATGCAAGTATTATTCAAATTTAAAAAATATTCTTTTAATATAAAGGTATAGTCACTAAACTGAACAAAATATTTATTCCATGCCAGAAGTCGACATAATCATCGCAAAGAAATATTTATTTGATTCAATGAGTTCGATTCTTTGAATTGATTCGGACGCATTTGAATCAATTAATTGTGCATATTTGAATCAAGTCCTTAAGTTTATTCAAATCAAAGCAATAATGATTTAATTCAAAATAATATTAATTAAATAAAAAATATATTTATTTGTTACAGAGAGTTTATGCATTTATACCAATGAAGCATTTATTTAGATGAACAAGGTATTGTGTTTGCATACATATTTATTTCTTCATTTGAAGGAAATGTTTTATTTGCTTACTAGAATTAAATTATTCATAACAAATAAACATTTTTTCCAACGAAGTAATTATTTTTTCAAATCAAACATTCAATAATTTGGCATAATTTGTTTCAATTGAATACTTCTTTAGATCAAAGAAATCTGTTGTTAAATTCAATATCCATGTTTTTGATTTGAAGAAATATTTCTTTGGCATTTATGGCGAGAGCTAAATACGGCTTTCCGCCTTATAATTTCCATGTTGCGACAGCGTAGTGGTCATCGTTGTGGATTTGACACTCGACGGACCCAAGTTCGATTCCTGCTGGAGGTGGATTTTTCATCGAATTTTTCTGTTTCAGGTTCATCAAGATTGTAAAATATATTCGTGATGCGTTGTTTAAATCAAATATGTATAATAATAACAATGTTAATTATAATTTAGGCTGAAAGAATCCATTTGTTTATTTAGGAAAATATGTACTACAGTTGAAGTACGAACTACTTTATTGCACTCGCACATGGTTTAGGCCAAAGAAATATTTGTTTGAATCAGTGGGATATTATTTTGCTTCAAATACTCAAAAATTTGATGCGAAAAAATAGTTTTGTGAGCCTATAAAATATTTGCTTGACTTTAAAATATGTTTCTTTCCATCAATTCACATATTCTCATCTCAAAGAAATATTCATTCTTATTCATGGCACATTCATTTGGAACAATGAGTCATTTATTTGGTTTAAAATTAATATTTTTGTCTTTGATTCATATTTCTTTGATTTAAAGAAATATTTCCATCCGATCAATAGGTCGTATTTTTGAATTACAGTACGCTTCATTGAAACAAAAAATCAAATCTGTCAATTAAAAAAACGTTTATTTTATCCGATCGACAATACTTTCAATTAAGGAAATATTTCTTAGAATTGAAATTGTATTCGATCATATCAACTGACTGATTTTTAAATCCAAATATCTAATTTCATTCAGTTAAAGACATCGTCCATTCGCTCAAATAATATTTCAGAGGCTGAAGCAATTATTTATTTGCTTCAATAATTTCTTATTTTTCATACAATTAAACGATTTCTTTGAATTGAAGAAATACATGATTGGACGTATTCAGTACGACCATTTCTTTGAATCAAAGAAATTTTTTTTGATTCAAAAACTTTTTTTTTTCAGTGTACAAAAAGATACTGCTACAAAACTTTTTAATTGCAATATTTCATAAAAATACAAAACTTAAAGTTGGAAAAAAGTTGGACAAATTTGAAATCATCAATATTTTATATATTTGACAAAAATATGTTTCTCAGCAGAAGAAACAGTTGCTGCGATTTTACCGGAATTTATCTTTAAAATAAGCCCAAACACATAAAATAGATATTTCTTTCTTCAGGGGCATATTCCAAAACTTCAAATGATCAAGAGTTACCAATTCATTCCTAGCGGAACAAATTAACTAGTCTCTTTTTTGTTTAAAAAAATTCAGTGGGGTTTTGAACTGTCAAGCATGTGTAAAATATTTTACTCTCGCCAAACCTCGTTTGGTAGGAGGTTTGGAAAGAGTTCATGTTTTGGCAGTTCTGTTGCCTAGCTAATTTTTTTCAACCAATCAAACAAGAGACTTTCGTTTATTTCTTTCTCTAGAAATAAATCAGTAACTTTTGATAGGACAGTTTTTATCTCTACTCCAACTCTGAGAGTTACGTTCTTGAATATACCCCTGACGTTCTTTAAAATTCCAGAAAACATTCAAATTTTTACTATGTTTCCAATAGCTTCATAAGAAATTTTCAAAAAACTTCATCCTAGACTTATTTTATTAAGAATTTGGATATTTTCAAACCAATTCAGTAGTAAATATTTTAAACTCCGAATTAAAGAAATTAACAATAAAAATAACCATCAAGCATCATCATAAACATCAGCATTTAATTGATGGTTATTGTTATTATTAATATTAAAATAATAATAATAATAATCATTAACTAAATTCTGAAAAATTGTTGTTGACATAGCTAATCGACATGAATGAACAGATTTTTTTGTTAAATACATTCGTGATACAAAATAAATTTTTTACCCAAAATACATGATTATTATGTACATTATTATTTGATTTTAAGAATAAAAAATATAATTTTTTAAACTCAATTCACATCAATCAATAAAGGTGAAATCCGAAATCACAATCGTTATTATAAAAGTTTAACACATAGGTACAGACTAAGAGCCATAGGATTTCCCAAAATTTGACTGTTGCCATTTTCTAAAAACCGTGGCTACTTGTACCATATAATATTTAAAGTATTTTTGTGAAAAAGTGTGATTGTCTTAACGAGTAAATACGCGTTTTTTTTAGGATAAGTAGACTTACGGAATATCAGTCTCCTGTACTTTTTGACTGTTAAACGAACAATTAAGTACATCTATCACGCTCTCTATTAAGGTACCATCATTCTTAACACTCTATTGGATTTCATAAACGAATAACCTATAAAAACTGACCGATTTACGAGTACTATACGACCGTGCTATTTTTTCAAAGACTTGAAAATGCATACAATAATAAAAAAACCCTAAAGCATAGTTTTCTTAAAAACTATATCGGTATTTGAGTCTGTTATCGAGTAAAGCTTTCTTTTCTTGTAGATTTTTACCAGTTAAAGGAGTCTTGAGACATACAAACCTTTAAAGTGACGTGTACTTCGACGATTGTATAAATAAAAAACAGGTTAGTACATTATCTACTTTATTATTCAAACTATCCTATATTTCGACGATTCTCAAAATTTTTAAATGGTAGAAGCATTTCCTCGCAATTTTTAATACCATTCAGCAACAATGCTTATAAAATTCCATAACTTATGGGCTACATTTCATCTCATGTAGGTAAGTTATAAAATACAGCACAGAAGATACCTTGATACGTTTTATGGTTTACAGTTTGCTCGATTCTCATTTTTTGCTAGAAGTAATTACTTAAGAAGAAAAATTAAACAGGGTGCCCGTTAAAATTCAAGAAAAAGCATCTCGTTCATTTAAACATTTTTCGCAGTACTTCAAAACTGAAAAACTTTCAATTTGTAATATTGAAGTTCAACAATTTCAAAATTCGAAAACTTTACCTTAAAATTGTTGAAATTTTAAGGATAATACAAATTATAATTTTATGTTATAAGACTTTCGGTCAAAAAATGAATTTACACAGTCATAGTCACGATTAAAAATTACATTTCTTTACACTCGAAACATTCAACATTGAAAGATTCCAATCTACGTTTAAAACTATACAGTTTTAAAATTAGAATTCTAAAAAGAAATTGTTTTTATACTGCTATTTTGTAAAAAAGTTAAATAGATCATTTTAATGTGAATAATTTAAGATCAATAATATTCCAATTGTAACGTGCAATTTTCAAAATACAACTTTAGTTAGTAAACAAAAATTTACGAAATGGAACAATTGAAATTGTAACGTTCAGAATTAAAAATGAAGCACGCGGAAACTTTAACGATTCACAATTAATAAACAAATCAATTTTCTATTGGGGCTTTAAATTTAAAATAGTTCAATTTGATATTCAACCGATTTAAAATTGTTCATTTAGAAACATTTCAACAGACAATTATTATTAATTTGAAATATTATAGTCCAATTTTGTAAGCCTGTAGTTGAATTATGTTTACAATTCACCGATTTGAAACTTTAACAATGAATATTGTTAAATTTCAAACATTTTTAATTCTTAACTGCTCAAGCCTTGAAAACTGGATGTAAATTTTTTTTAGATTTGAAAACAAACCATTAAGAATAAAGACTAAAACATGCAATTTTTTGAAGAATGACGCATTCTAAACTGGTTTCATACTCTAAATAAATAGAACAAATAGAACTTAAATGAAAATTAAACTCCTAATAAAAATTTTCGAATTACCGATTAAGAAATAAATTCACTGCTATTTTCCGGCTTTTCCCCGTTTCAAAAAATTCCCTCTTATATTTTTGTTCTAGTGGCCACCCTGTCAAACGTAACCTCGCATGTCCCCGTTCCATATGGGGCATAATTTCTGAAGTGTACCTGCCTCGAAAATGAAAGTTGTTCGATCGGGGTAAAAATTGGACCAATTGTAGTCCTATTAGATAGTACTCCTCACACCACAAATTAATTAATTTTGATAATTATTTATCAAAGTGGAGGGGGTACAATTTTTTAGTTTTTTAAGCAAAGCCTTACTTTCAAACGTTTGTATCTTTTCTGGTGGTAATAAAGATTTTTAAAAAAAGTCAAAATTTGACCCGAAGTTTTGAAAATCAAAAATAAATTGGACTTTTTTTCAAATTTGGGCACTTTTTTTACCCCCAATTTTCAGAGCGGCAAATTAATTCTTCTTTGAGCAATAGAACGATACGTAAACAAGATTCCATAATAGGGCGGGTGGCGCGCGATCTCCCCTAGTGCGCTCACGCCGAGGATCTTTGTACAACGCTTTAGTGCCAGTTTTTAAAATTAAGTAATATTATATGCTACTAGAATAACTGCTCTCTGCATTTGCGTGCATCATGAGAATGTCAATTTGATGTTGAATGAAATAAATATTCAACATTTAAAAGAGGACACTGACATGGTGCTCACAAATTATCACAACTGTCTGGATGCTATTGTATGTCCTAACTCTTCAAGTTCTTGTCATTTAGGAGAGTGTGAAAACTGTCCAGTACTGCAAACTTGAAAGATAACATCACAAAAGCTTTTGATGAACATTGTATTAATGAAGTGAGATTTGAAATTTGGTTACAGACCGACAGATGTACTCTAAAGACTCTGGTAATGGATACTGATGAATTCCTAGATGATTCCTGTGAAAGGCTGTTGAAATTAAAAACTGATCACTTTATTTCAAAGGAGCAATTATCTATTTTCAAAAACCTGAAGGAAAATTTATTGCCTAGGGAGTTTTTGATTTGCTTCGATTTCGCTGAGAATTACGCCTTCATAATTCAGAATGCAGCGCAATCATTCCACTGGAATAACGACCAAGCTACAATAATCATTGTGGTGATTTATTATAAAAAAGATGGAGAGCTCAAGCACGTAAGTATCGCAATCATATCTGATAACTTAGCTGATGACATGGTGGCTGCTCACGAGTATCAAAAGATAATAGTAGATTACTTGAAAACTCATTTCGGGCCAAAGAAAATCTACTATTTCACTGATGGTGCAGGGCAACATTTAAAAAATAAGAGTAGCTTTGTTAATCTCCAAGCCCATGAAGAAGATTTTGGTATCCAAGTTGAATGGCACTTCCATGGTACATCGCATCGTAAGGGTGCATGCGATGGTATAGGAGCGAATATAAAGAGACAAGCAGCACGTTCAAGCTTACAATGTTCTCCGAAACATCACATACTCACTCCCCATGCTTTGTTTCAGTGGGCAAAGAGTAACTGTAAGGAAACCGAAATTTTTTCAGCAGCAAAGAAAAGCATGCCTTAGCCACCGAGTTAATGAAAGCCAGATTTGATAAAGCTGTCACGACACCAGGTATATTACAGTACCACTCTTTCATTCCCACTCAAGATGGAAAACTTCAACTCAAGAAGTTTTCGTCCTCTGAGAAATACGACATCTTCTCGAATGGCAAAAAACAAAAACCGCAAAAAAGGCCTGCAAAGAAAACAACTGTTGAAACTATCGCCAAAAAATCGAACAGAAAGACACATAATATTACCATATGATATTACTTAACTTTAAAAACTGGCACTAAAGCGTTACACAAAGATCCTCGGCGTGAGTGCACTAGGGGAAATCGCGCGCCACCCACCCTGTTATGGAATCTCGTTTACGTATCGTTCTATTACTCAAAGAGGAATTAATTTGCCACTCTGAAAATTGGGAGTTTTATAGGAAAAAATCTCAGCTTTCTTTTAAAACTATTTTAAAGAAAAAAAAGTGCCCAAATTTGAAAAAAAGTCAAATTTATTTTTGATTTTCAAAAATTAGGGTGAAATTTTGACTTTTTTTTTTAAATCGTTATTACCACCAGAAAGTTTGTAAAAAAATATATCAAAAATATTTAAAGTGAAACTTTGTTTAAGGCAATAGAACAAAAGTTACAAATGTTTGAAAGTAAGGCTTTGCTAAAAAAAAAAACCCAAAAATTGTACCCCCTCCACTTTGATAAATAATTATCAAAATGAATTAATTTTTAGTGTGAGGAGTACTATCTAATAGGACTACAATTGGGCCGATTTTTAGCCCGATCGGAAAACTTTCATTTTCGAGGTGGGTACTTTTCAGAAATTATGCCCCATATATAAAGAATAATAAACATACAACGCGTTCTGATGAACCGTCCTCATGATTTTCGGCGTCTCTCCACAATGAGATTTTTTGGAATGCAAAGGTGGTCCCGAGGTACGGTAAAGTAGTGCGCTTTCGTGTTCTTCCAATCCGATATCCTACAAAAAACGATATGTTGAAGCGATAAAAAATTACATGTTTCAAATACAGTACAAGTACTTATATTAACACATTTTCTGACATAGTATATAATTTAAAAACAAAGTTAAACAACCACCGCAGGGTCCCACTAACAAGGGGGGTTAGGTTGGTGTCCGACGCCGATTTTTTTGTAACTTTGCAGATGAAAAGAAGATCCCAGACTATAAAAAAAAAAATTAATTTTTTGCACAATCGTTCACATTTAGGGGTGGAAATCACCCCTTCTATATTTTTGATACTTTTACTGTTTTAAGAGGTATCATTGTTTTTTCTTTCTTGTTTTTGCACAAAATTGTTCTAATTGATTCTATATTATAATATTATCTTGAGTTTTTAAAATACTTACCCCCTAGAGTATCATAATTCAAAAAATCTACCCCTATAGGATGCTTCGCCATATAACACATAGTTTAAGATTTTGGACTTTGTTGCTGCAAACATCTAGTTTTGATAATTAATTCTATTAAGAATTATCAGTCTTATTCGAAATAACCCCTAAATTATGTGCCATCCACCCCTTTAGTATTATCAATAAATAAAAAATCTGCCCGCCTCGCGGGCACATTCTCATCGCGCGCGTCGCGCGCGGCTCGCAAGTTTCAGCGCGCCTAGGGCGCGCAACTGTTGGATCTCGCGCTTCGCGCTCGATCATATATTTATCTCGCGCTTCGCGCTCGATTATGTATTCACCTCGCGCTACGCGCTCGAGCGTATCTACATCGCGCTTTACGCTCGGTTCCTCTAGATTTTTCAACTTCGTGTTCGACTTCGATGAAAAGAAAAAGTTTGTTTGCAAATATAATAAAATTATCGAAACCTCTACATATTAAGTGATTGTTAAATTTGTTTTTATTTTATACTGAAAAGGAACTTTATTTACTCAAGGTTCTATCGACCTTAAGGAACACATTCTCATCCAGACACTCGCGCTCGATATTTGATTTGAAAATCATTTGAACCTTGCGTTCCACGCTCGGTTCTGTGCACCGTATGTATGTATGTATACCATTAAGCCATTTCCCTTTCAGGGTAGGCGTGACACTACCCGATTCGGGTAGTGTCTCTAGGTGGATAGTTTTCTTGTAGTTATAAATAACTACAAGTTTGGGCTCACCACACCCATAATATGCCAACAGCACTAAGTCTTCTCGAATGGTCACCCATCCAAGTACTAACCGCGCGCAACGCTGCTTAACTTCAGTGATCTGACGAGAACTGGTTTTTTCAGCGTGGCATGGCCGTATGATAGAAACAAAAAAGTTTGAACGCACTTACGGCGTGCGATTTGGTAAATACACTGAGCGCGCACTTTGTGCTTCGTGTTATATGTTCTTCATATACAAATTACTAAATTTGTATTTGATTTCAAATGAAAAATAATGATATTGATTGACAAAAATTGATTACAAGTTTTTAAATCTTTTTTGAATGCACAATTTTTGTTTATTTATCTGTTTTCGTACCTTGCATTGTTTTTTTCAAAAATTTGATTTTTTTACTGTCAATGTTATTTTTCCGAATAAAACAAAAACTACGCATCCTATCGAAACATGATTCACAACAAATTTGTACCTCTTCCTTGGATGAACAAATTTTGTTCCTGACACTTTTTCGTAGCTCGTGTTATTCGTCTAAAAATTTGATTTTTCTATTTTCAATGCTGTTTTTTACGAATAAAACAAAAACTACGCGTCATATCAAAAAGAGAATGATAAGAAATTTGTAGATCTTTTTTAGTTGCACAATTTTGGTTGAATGATCTTTTCTCGTATCTTGCATAGTTTCACAGCAAAATGGAATTTTTGATTTTTCATTATTTTTTTGTGCGACCAAAATTTGAATTTTTTATTTTTCAAAAAATTCTAAAAGTTGTTATGAAAATATCATAGGGTGTTCAAGAAGCAACGTTTTTCTCCTCTTGACTTTTTTCATATCGTGCGTTTTTCGGCTTAAAATGTTCATTTTCGTTTGTTTTTTGGAATTTTGAAAATGCTATAACTCCAGTAATTTTTTTTTTGATCACGAAAAGTCATGAGAATATTTCGTTCGCAATTTTGCGTACTACTAATAACCGTACATAGAATTTTCAAATCTTCAAAAAAAGTGGTCTCAAAAATTTTCAAAATGTGCTCACTTTTTGAATTTTCATCCAAAATAGCTGGTTAACGAACTCGTTCTTTCGTTTTAGGCCATAAAAAAGTGTGCCAAAGCTCAATCAAATCTGATCATTTTTTCGAAAGTTATCGTGGCTACAGACAGACAGACTGACTGACAGACAGAGAGACAGACAGACTATGTCAAATTTTACATAAAACCAATACCTTCTCATTAGAATGAGAATGTAAAAATTTAGTTATTAATATGACATTTTTGTAAGTAATTAATTAAAATATTTAGTTTGGACAATCAATAATAATATAACTAATTATTTGTTAACGATGGCACATGTTCTTATATTAATAAACCCTTGTTATGTGAAAACTACCACTCAAAAACTTTTTATGTTTTGTTTAGCAGGCGATTGTAATGACAATACATATATAACAGAACTGTTTAAAGAATTTTTATTTAGGTTCAGGCACGTACATATTTCCATTGAAAATTGTACACACATACACGTACCCTTTCGCATATCGTCCCTCTAACCCTGATTGCTCAAGGCTTTCGACTTACAATATATGTTCTACGAAATAAAAAATAAATGGAAAAAACAAACAAAATATTACCTTCAGAATTTGTGTGAGACACAACTTATTATTTAGACCGTCAAATGAATAATTGTCAATTAGTTTGTTTTTACGTATGTCATACGGTCTCATTCAGATAATAATAATGACAATAATAAAATTGGATCATTTTTTAATAATAAGATAAATTGTCGTTATTATTATCTAAATGAGGCCGTATGACATACGTAAAAACAACCTAATTGACAAAATATTGACTGTTTACAAGTTGGGTGTCTGATATGATAAAAATATTATCATTTTGGAATTTCAAATAAAACTGTACAAATATAAAATTATCAGGAATGTATATAAGCCATTATCAGGCATGTATATAAAGCGAAAGAAAAGAACATTTGTTCAGTCACATTTGCTTCTTTTTCTATTGTGCGAAGTATTACTAATAAAATGAGAATCAATCCATTAAATATAATATCGTTATTGACAATAACGTTCAATAAGGAAAAACTTGGCATTCAGCCTTCAGAAGTAACACCTGAGGAGGTACATCTACACGATGTAACAGAGGATATTATAATGAAAAATGTGTTTCATTCCTCATTTATTATTGAAAATTCAGTTGACTTACAATTTGCTCATGAGGATAGTCAAATTGAACAAGAAGAAGAAAAGGATTATGGTGAAGTTCCTAGTTGTTTATATCAAGAGGAGAGAGTTAATTTCGACTATAAAAAAGAAGCTGTTGACTTTTAGAATTCTGGAAAGAAAAAACGGTTATCTTTTACAACCGTTCATCAAAGATTCAAAAAGCTTCGTTCAGAGCGACAATTAAGAAGATGGCAAGAACAAGTCAACAGTGGTGGTGACCGAGAAGATAAGCTATACAACGTTGCAAAATGCACTGTCGACAATTTGAAGGAGGCTATTGATTCAAAGATGATAGTTCACGATATAGATCTTCGAAGATGGGCTTTACAAAAGAAGCATGAATTGGACATGCCATGGTTTAAAGCATCACGTTGATGGGTATGGAAATTCAAGAAAATGCATGACGTTGTTTCGCGAAAAATCACAAAATTTATATCTATATCATCTTTACATGACACTAGAGATACAGAACAAGAATGTGATGTTTTTAAAAACAATGTAAAATCAGAAATTCTGAGGTATGGGGAAAGCAAAATTTTCAATTCCGATCAAAGTGGCTTTAATTTAGAATTACACAGTGGAAGAACTTTGAGCTATAAAGGAACAAAAACTGTGGAAAATGTTGTTCAATCGGTTTCCTCCACCTCGCATAGCTATACGATTCAGCCAAACATATCTGCCGATGGAAGATTACTTTCACCCCTTTTTGTAGTTTTAAAGGAACCATCCGGAGAATTTGGACCAAGAGTAAGCCAAGGGCTTTTTCAGGTAAACAATATTTATTTGCAAGCCTCTAAATCCGGTAAACTTTCTTCAGAATTACTGCAAATGTGGCTTCAAGATGTATTTTTCCCTATCGAAGGAGAAAATTCTGTGTTATTGTTAGATTCATGTAGTGGCCAGTGTGAACAAACCGTGCAAACTGCTATACCGGAAGGTAAAACGCTTTTACTGAAAACTATTCCAAAAGGCACAACTGGGAAAATTGAGCCCTTGGATGTTTTTGGGTTTAGGATCTGGAAGAATTTCGTACGAAAAATCTCTGACACTTCTATTCTTTTGAGGTCTGATATTAACTTGCATATTAGAAATAACATTATAAAATTACAGTCCCTCACACATAATCAATTGTCTTCACCTAGATTTATTAACGTATTCAAATATTCTTGGTATAAAAGCGGATATATAGAAAATAGACCTCCACATTTTGATAAAGCTGTAGACTTTTGTTTCAAGGAAGATATTGAAACTTTTTGTGATATTTGCGGTGATGTTGCAGTAATAACATGTGCATGGTGCAAGAAGAGGTTGTGCCTAAAACACTTCTTCGAAGAATATCATTACTGTGAAAATTTCGTGCCTTAAAAATCGAATGATATTGTTTCTTTTTAACTAATCTTTCGTTATTTGAAACAATTTTAGATTAAAATTAGAATTAGATTAGAATTTTATGCGCAATTTTGCAAATGGTCAAATTAACACACACTCATCATATCACACATTTATTTTTTATTTCATAGAAGATATATTGTAAGTCGCAAGCCTTGAAAAATAAGGGTTAGAGGGACGATATGCGAAAGGGTACGTGTATGTGTGTACAATTTTCAATGGAAATATGTACGTGCCTGAACCTAAATAAAAATTCTTTAAACAGTTCTGTTATATATGTATTGTCATTACAATCGCCTGCTAAACAAAACATAAAAAGTTTTTGAGTGGTAGTTTTCACATAACAAGGGTTTATTAATATAAGAACATTTGCCATCGTTAACAAATAATTAGTTATATTATTATTGATTCTCCAAACTAAATATTTTAGTTCATTACTTACAAAAATGTCATATTAATAACTAAATTTTTTATTTATTGATAATACTAAAGGGGTGGATGGCACATAATTTAGGGGTTATTTCGAATAAGACTGATAATTCTTAATAGAATTAATTATCAAAACTAGATGTTTGCAGTAAAAAAGTCCAAAATCTTAAACTATGTGTCATATGGCGAAGCATCCTATAGGGGTAGATTTTTTTAATTATCATACTCTAGGGGGTAAGTATTTTTAAAACTCAAGATAATATTATAATATAGAATCAATTAGAACAATTTTGTGCAAAAACAAGAAAGAAAAAACAATGATACCTCTTAAAACAGTAAAAGTATCAAAAATATAGAAGGGGTGATTTCCATCCCTAAATATGAACGATTGCCCAAAAAATTAATTTTTTTTTTATAGTCTGGGATCCTCTTTTCACCTGCGAAGTTACAAAAAAATCGGCGTCGGACACCAACCTAACCCCCCTTGTAAGAGCAACTGCCATAAAAAAAAATGTCAATAGCCAGTAGTACCGCGGTAAATCACACCTATGGCCACGTCTCACAACCGTGAGATGGGTGGTCATAGGCAACGACGAAATCACAACGACAGGCCGGCGAAATCCTCATGTGTCTTGAGGACACGAAGCGACCCAAGGATGATAGCTTTCTGCATCCATCTCGCAAGTGCCTTGGCATATTTTTGGCACGCGGGTATGGCTTTCAGGTTACGAACCAGTGATAGTTTCGCACGTCCGAGAGCACCTATCACAACGACAATTACTTGTACCGAATATTTTGGGTACAGTCGTTGTAGCTCTCTTTTAAGGTCTTGATACCTCTGCTCTTTTTCTTTCTCCTTTGCAGTGATGTTGTATTCGGACGGAGCCGAGAATTCGATCACGAATATAGTTCGTTTCTCGAAGTCTTGGAGAACAATGTCAGGCCTCGAGTGCGCAACGGAGACTGCTGCCCGCAAATCGTAGTTCCAGAAAATTTGGCACTTCTCGTTTTGGACAATCGACTCTATCTCCCTTGAAGCGTTCGGCAGGGCAGGGTCGCGAACAACACCGTAAGAGCGACAAAAATGGTAATAAAGCACTTTTAGGGCCGCATTATGTCCGTAGATATACGCCGTTCCCGCGTGGGTCGGACACCCTGATAGTATGTGTTCTAGGTACTCAGCGTGTGCACGGTATGCTAATGTGGAAATGACACCTTCCTGGCATACGAAAATAAAACCCTCTGTACCTGAATTAAGCCCTGATGATTTGAGGAAAGCAAAACTTGGCTCCTTCGACAAGGACTGTTTTTCTACATTTCTGTCAAAGTTTCCGTGCATTTTCTTGTCGAGTAGCACTTGGTGAAAATTTTCAACCTCTGCTTTCTTCACTTTGGTTTTTAGAAGTGAAGCATCTAGATGAAGTAATGCACTTTCCTCACTTCTGATGTTCAAATTCAGGCCAAGGGTCTCGGCCGCTTGCTCCGGGACTTTGTAAAGGAACGCTCCTTCGCCAATCATCTCGTGGTTCCTGACCATCTTTAGGAGAGGATCTCTGCCATTCTCAACGATGTAAGCTGTACTTAGAACAATCCGGTTATGAAGACACTGGAGATTCAGAAGTCCGCGTCCGCCTTGACGGCGTGAAATATATAATCGCGGAACTGACGAATTGATATGCAAGCTTTTATGCATATGCATGATCTTACGTGTAATGACAACAAGGGCCTTAAGCTCGTTCTTCGTCCATTGAACTACCCCAAACGAGTAAAGTAGAACCGGCACGGCAAGCATGTTAGTCGCAGATACCTTGTTCAACGCCGACAGATTGGAAGACCAAATCTGTCGAAGAAGATGCTTGTATCTGCTTCGGAGAGACTCCTTCACTGATGTTACGTCCTGAATGCGATTTTGAGGCACGCCCAGGTATGTATAGGTCTCTCCAGTATTAAGATGTCTGATAACACTTATATCCACAAGCTCAGGGTCCTTGGGAACACCAGTAATCTTTCCTTCCTTCAGATAAATTTTGACACACTTGTCCAAGCCAAAGTCCATCCCAATCTCTCCTGTGTAGTTCTTGACAATATTTATAACAGTTTGTAGTTGGCTTTTACCAGAGGCATAGATCTTCAGGTCATCCATATAAAAGACATGAGTGACCTTATGCTTGCGCTGATTAGTGTCGCCACAGAGGTATCCAGGAGAATTTCGTAGTGCGAGAGATAGAGGCAAAAGTGTGATGCAAAAAAGGAAGGGGCTCATGGTATAACCTTGAAAGACGCCCCTCTGGAAGGTGACGTTGTTCGTTGTCACACGATAATTTCTAGATGAGATAGTAAATCTAGTTGTCCAAAGAGGCATCAATCTCTCTATGCATCTCACTATGTGTGGATGTACCTTCAAGCTTTCCAACAGACAGATGATAAGTCTATGAGAGGTTGAATCGAAAGCTTTCCGGTAGTCAATCCAGGCCATTGACAGGACGCGCTGATGAGCTGCAGCGTCTTGACAGACACACCTGTCAATTAGCAGGTTCTCTCGACAGCCTGCTACACCTTTTTTCGAGCCACGTTGTTCGTACATCTCTCGCCATACAGGCTCAATTCGTCGAACAATCCTGTTGTTCAGGACAGCTGTAAAGATCTTATGCAGCGTGTTCAAACAAGTTATTGGCCTGTAATTCTCTGGGTTGGACAAGTTGCCTTTTTTTGGCAGGAGTATAGTGCGTCCTAACACCAGCCACTGCGGAATGGGCGTCTCTGACTTTAAATATTAGGTGAATATGCGGGCCAAATGTTGGTGTGTAAAAGTAAACTTCTTCCACCAAAAGTTCTTGATACAATCCGGTCCAGCAGCGGAAAAGTTCTTCGTGCCTCTAAGTGCTTTTTTCACCTCTTCGGCAGTGATTGATGGACATTCCTCCTCAGATTTTATGAGGTTGTTGCAAACCTCCTTGAAGCGGATGATATTGTCAGTATCTTCTTTCAACTCTAGTGTTTTTGGGATCTTGTACACCTTTCTCCAAAAAGTCTCTACCTCCTTAGGCTTGGGTGGATTTTTGACAGAAACAGGTAGATCGCTGAAGAGGCGCGATGGGTCAGCGAGAAACTGTTGATTCTCCCTGATCCATCTCTCCCTCTTCTGTATTCTCCTCCTTGCGTCAGATAACAGCCGTATTTTGTCAACAATATGCTGCTTGATTGTCAGCAGCTTTGACTTGTTCTGTGTGTGATTCAAGATCCTTAGTTCTTGAGCGAACCTTCGAACCCTTTCCGTGAACGGTCTACCAGATGTTATGTAGTCAATCACACATTAAACACGGGACGCATTCTGTCTTGCCCATCCAATCTTCTTGTTCAGTTGATGCAAGCGTCTTTTGGTATTTTGATCCATCGTTGGTATTAGCCTTCGATTTGAATCAGCCAAAGCCCTCGCAACACCATAAACGAAGCAATTGATGGTCCAGAGGTCGGACTTTTGCGAGACATCTCCACGAAGGGAGGCATCCATTTCAGCCAGATCTTGGGGCTTAGGACGAACCTGCATGTCAATGTTCCTCCTTGTCCTGAACTCGCGATCATCTCTCAGAAGGTGCCTGCTTTCCGTGGTTAGTCTTAATTTAGCTTCTTCATCTTCGTCTGCAGCTTGTTCAAGCAGCGGTTGGGGAAGCGCTCCGCGTACATATCCATTTTTCCGGATGTAGTCGGCTTGATTTCGCAAAGACTGATGCGAAACGTGCTGAAGCTCTGGGTATTTCTGGCACCACAGAGTGTGCATACGCGCCATAAAGCCTCCGCGAACAGGGATAATGCTGGCATCGTAGCAGTCTAGCACGTCATCCCTGAGTCGATCCGTCCACTCAATGTGGGCGTTTCGCCGGTTCGTCGTCGTGTTTCCATCTAAATTATTGTCAGCACCCCGAACTCTAGGCTGATCGGCATTGTTTTCCGACCCATTGTCGGGTGCTCTGTGCGTTCGATTGTCTTGAACCGCATCTACAACATTTTGGTGTTTTGGTGGTTTCATTGTTGTTCCCACGAGCAGCTAGGGAAAGGGTTAGTCCATCCTTGTAGAGCCCCGCGTGCAAGGATAAGGCTGACACTCTGAGAGGTCGCCCAGTATCCCAGAGTCACCGTTTGAGACACCTATCGCAGGTGCCATTCAGCTTTCGGCACGGTTGTTACGCCTTCGCTTAGGAGTTATTCGTTCCGGACCATCCCTGGACAATTGTCCGCGACTGCTTATTAATTATTGTAACCATATTCAGCAGAAACCCTTGGTACAGGGACCCTCTATCCGCAACCCGAGGACGCGTTCGGTGGCTTTGTCATAGGCCCTTCGGTTCTATTCCAAAGGAATCGAAACCGAAAACCGAATATATAT
>CAKNYM010029879.1:0-22812 GCA_932195095.1 Andricus curvator | reverse complement strand
TTTTGAATCAATTAAATTACTAAAATCGGTTGAAAATTCTTTGAAATCTGTTAAAATATCCTAAAATATTTCAAACCCTTTAAAATCTGTTGGCATTCATTGAAATTATTGACATTTCTTTCAAATGTTTTGGATTCTTTTCAAATGCCCTAAAATATTCTTAGTCTTTTTTTTAAATTCCTTCAAATTATCAAAATAAATTAAAAATTCTTCGGAATCTACAGAAATTCTTTGAAATATTTTCCCACAATATATCAATTTTAAATCTTTTAGAATCAATTGAAATTTTTTAAATCCTCTGAAATCCTATTAAGTTAGTGAAATCAATTAAAAATTCATTAAAATATTTTATATTAAGTCAAAATATTCCAAATTCTTTGAAATCTTTTGAAATTCCTTGCAATTGTTTGAAGATCTTGAAAATTCCTTTTGGATAAAAAAATACCTTATAGTCTTTGAACTTCCCTTCAAATTATCAAAATCAATTTCTTAAAGTATCGGTGTTTTTTTTAATAGCAGTGCTCATTGAGAGCTTAAAAATTCTTAATTTGAACATCTTCTTAAATTATAAAATTTTTGATCTGTAAACATACACAGATCTCTGATTATTCGAATGTGTCACTATAAGGAAATGGAGATTTCAATCCTGTAGGGAAAGTAGAACTGAAACGTACACGAGTTTCACAAATGATATTTAATATGATAAATATAATTAAATCATGATAGAAATCACAGTTACAGAGCGTAAAAATGATTAATTTGAAAATTTCTTGTTTGCGTAAACAGTTTAAAAACAGACTACCATCACAATTGAGGTTATGGTTCATTACTTCTTTTACAGACTTTACCGTGCAACGGTTGGCCACACTGACTGAGCCGCGCATTACCAAATACGAAAAAACACGTGACGTATTATTATCGAACTCGAACTAAGTGATCCCGAAAAGACCACCTTGACATGCGCATGCTTCGATAGAATGGCGCTTATTCGTTCTAGTTCGCGTCCTCATTGGGAATTCAAATACAGGCGCGTACTACAGCCAATCAACTATATTACAATTCAAACATGCGCATATAAAGGCGACTCAGTTAGCATCACTGATTTCAAATGCAGCACCACACACAGACACACACTACTGTTGAATATGAGCGGCCTACAGCAAGCAAACGTTACCACCGTGTTACTCTCGAAAATCGTCAGAATCGAAAACGACAATATCGTTTAGAGATTTTATATTAAGGATGCATTACCATAGCTCTCTTACTTTTCAATAAAATTATCAATATTCTAGGTCAATCGATTCGTCTTGAATCAACACAACTTTTCTATTTTCGCGTTAACTTTAAATTATGAGTATTAGAACATTTTTCCTATAAAAGACAGATTTTCAAAATATATAAATGAACATAACTTCCCTACTCTTCAATAAAATTTATTAATATTGTAGTTCAATCGATTTGTCTCGAACCAAGGAATCTTCTATATTCTTGCATCAACTTTGAATTATATTGAAGAAAAAAGTTTTACTATGAAAAACCGTATTTTCAAATATTATGCATTACCATAGCTTCCTTACTCTTTAATAAAATATATTAATATTATAAGTCAATCAATTCGTCTCGAATCAACACATATGTTCTGTTCTTGCATCAACTTTGAATTATTTTAAGGAAAAAAGTTTTACTATAAAAAAACGATTTTCAAAATATATAAATTACCATAACTTCCCTACGCTTCAATAAAATATATTAATATTGTAGGTCAATCGATTCGTCTCGAAGCAAGGAATCTTTTATATTCTTGCATCAACTTTCAATTATATTGAAGAAAAAAGTTTCACTATAAAAAAACCGTATTTTCAAATATTATGCATTAACATAGCTTCCTTAATCTTCAATAAAATGTATTAATATTATAGGTCAATCGATTCGTCTTGATCCAAGGAATCTTTTATATTCTTGTATCAACTTTGAATTATGTCAATGAAAAAAGTTTTACTATAAAAAACCGATTTTTCAAATATTATTAAGTGCTCAGAAAAAATGCAACAAATATTTTTAGAAATCCTTTGGTCAGTTTCAAGATATTAGTCGGGAAAATAAGCCCTCCAAATTTCATCAATTTATCTGCTATCGTTTTCAAGTTATCGTGTTCACAAAAAAGCGTGACATCCACACATCCACACAAACATCCGGACAATTGCTTCGAACATTGTATTAGACATTTTTAAATTGGGGAAGGTTCAATTAAATGAATTTAAAATGTTTGGAAAATGTTACCATTACAAAGCTTCCTCTATGAGGAAGCAAAAATTAAACTATTTGGTTGAAAGTTTAATTATTTTGTTAAAAATTCAACTATCCTCTTAAAGTCATCTTTTTTGTTCCAAAATTCAACTATTTGTTGAAAATTCGTCTTTCGCTTCCTCATAGAGGAAGCTTTGTAATGGTAACATTTGCCAAAATTGTTAAATTCATTTAATTGAACCTTCCCCAATTTAAAAATGTCTAATACAATGTTCTAAGCAATTGTCCGGATCTGTGTGTGGATTTGTGTGTGGATGTGGGTGTGGATGTGTGTGTGGGGATGTATGGAAGTCACGCTTTTTTGTGAACACGATAACTTGAAAACGGTCGCAGATAAATTGATAAAGTTTGGAGGGCTTATTTTCCCGACGAAGGATTTCTAAAAATATTTGTTGCATTTTTTCTGAGCCCTTAAAAATATTTGAAAAATCGGTTTTTTATAGTAAAACTTTTTTCATTAACATAATTCAAAGTTGGTGCAAGAATATAAAAGATTCCTTGGTTCGAGACGAATCGATTGACCTATAATATTAATATATTTCATGAAAGCGTAGGGAAGTTATGGTAATTTATATATTTTGAAAATCGGTTTTTTATAGTAAAACTTTTTTCATTAACATAATTCAAAGTTGATGCACGAATGTAAAAGATTCCTTGGATCTAGACAAATCGATTGACCTATAATATTAAAATATTTTATTAAACCGTAGGGAAGTTATGGTCACTTATATAATTTGAAAATCTGTCTTTTACAGGAAAACTTTTTTCATTGCCATATTTCAAAGTTCATGCAAGAACAGAAAAGATGTGTTGATTTGAGACGAATCGATTGACCTATAATATTAATACATTTTGTTAAAGAGTAAGGAAGCTATGGTAATGCATGATATTTAAAAATACGGTTTTTTATAGTAAAACTTGTTTCATTAACATAATTCAAAATTGATGCAAGAACAGAAAAGATTCCTTGATTCGAGGAAAATCGATTGATCTATAATATTAATACACTTTATTAAAGATTAAGGAAGTTATGCTCATTTATAATGTTTTAGTCATCTGTTTCAAACAGAAAATTTTTTTTCATTGACATAATTCAAAGTTGACGCATGAATAGAAAAGACTGTTTGATCCTAAATTTTCAAATAGAGTAATTCTGACAATTTTGTAAAGAAATCATAAAGCTGGGAAAGGGATAGGGTGCGACAGTATTTTTCCCCTCCCTTTTCCAGCTCGAAAAATTATAATTTCGAATACAAAATTTGACTTGTCTGATGTGTCTTTGTGTTAAAAAAATTTTTTGTATTATTTTGTAGTTTTGCATTTTTTGTAGATTTCTATTTTTAAATTGATCAAAATGAAGACTTTGGTTTGTCGATTATTCAAAAAAATAACTAATGCTTCCTATATGAGGAAGAAAATGCATTTGCTAACGGGAAGCAAAGTGCTTGTGAAACGAGCACCATATAATTATAAATACTAACAAAGTGGAAACACTCGATATCGAATTCACAGCTATTTTAAGTGTGTTGAAATTCATAATTTTAGTTCAAAATGCAACTTTTTATTTGGAAATTTACCCTTTTTAGGGGGAAATTCAACTATTTCGTTGAAAATTTATTATTTTGAATTGTAAATTCATATATTTTGTTATAAATTCATTTTTTTGGTATAAAACTATGTTAAGAATAAATATTTTTGTTACAAAATTTACCTATTTCTTGAAATCTAACTTTTTTGTTGAAAATTCATACATATGTCCTTCATTCATACATATGAGGAAGCAAAAATTAAACTATTTTGTTGAAAGTTTAATTATTTTGTTAAAAATTCAACTATCCTCTTCAAGTCATCTTTTTTGTTCCAAAATTCAACTATTTGTTGAAAATTCGTCATTTTGGATTGAAAATTCATATTTTATTGTAGAAAAGTCATCTTTCTTGGTTGAAAATTTGTGTCACTTGACTGAAAATGAACCTTTTTGTAGAAAATTAAACTTTTCAGGTTGAAAATTAGACTGTTATCTAAAAAATTCGTCTATTTTGGTAGAAAATTCAGCTTCTTTCTTGAAAATTCATCTAGATGCTCGAGGATTCAACTCTTTTGTTTAAAATACGTCTGCTTTTCTTGGAAACTAGTTTTTAACTGCTCACTTAACTGTTTCATGTGTAGTTGAAAACTTATACAAATTCAGCTATTTAGTACAAAATTAAACTATTTTTTTTAAAGTTCAAATATTTTGCTAAAGTCATCTTTTTTAAAGATTTTTTGAAAGTCATCTTTCTTGGTTGAAAATTCCACTATTTTGTTGAAAATTCTCCCTATTGGATTGAAGATTCTGATTTTATTGTAGAGAAGTCGTCTTTCTTGGTTGAAATTGAACCTTTTTGTCGAAAATTCAACTTTTCAATTGAAAATTCAACTGTTACCTAAAAAAAATGGTCTATCTGGCTAGAAGATGAAGTTGTCTTTTTGAAAATTCATCTAAATGGTTGAGGACTCAACTATTTTGTTGAAAATTCATTTTTTTGGTAAAAAATTAGTTCTTCAACTGCGAATTTAACTGCTTCATTTTTGGTTGAAAGCTTAGAAAAATTCAGCTACTTAGTAAAAAATTTAACTATTTTGTTGAAAGTTTAATTATATTGTTGAAAATTCAACTATCATGTTAATGCCATCTTCTTTGTTCCAAAATTCAACTATTTGTTGAAAATTCATCTAGATGCTCGAGGATTCAACTCTTTTGTTTAAAATACGTCTCCTTTTCTTGGAAACTAGTTTTTAACTGCTCATTTAACTGTTTCATGTGTAGGTGAAAACTTATACAAATTCAGCAATTTACTACAAAATTAAACTATTTTTTTAAAGTTCAACTATTTTGTTAAAGTCATCTTTTTTAAAAAAAATTTGAAAGTCATCTTTCTTGGTTGAAAATTCGTCTCTCTTAACTGAAAATGAACTTTTTTGTCGAAAATTCAACTGTTTTCTAAAAAGAATCGTCTTTTGGCTTGAAAATTCAACTATTTGGTTCTAGCAGGACCCCCCCCCCCCCCCCGACTCCCTTTGAAGAAAATCGAAAAACATTTGTATTGGACAGAGCAGTAATATAAAATGGAATGCCCCAAATATATTTGAGCAGAAAAAATTTCTCTCCGTACTGCACCTTAATTTGAAATCCGATCTTTCTCTTTCTTTTAGATCGGCGCCTCCGCCTCGCATATCAAAGAAACGATCGATCATTTCTCACTACTCAACAGTGAATCGCGTTTTCTCGAGTCACGTCACTTAACACGATACTCAACATCTTGCCTGGACAAAATACAAGCTGAAGCCGGCTATTGCGTGAGTGGTAATTGTTTATAATTGGCGTGCGATGCGGGTAAGTTGGTATCCCGCAAGGAAGGCGGTTTCTAGGTTGGACACCTCTTGATTTCTGTTGGAAAAGAAAAAAAAATACGGCCTGTATAACAGCCGAGCCATGACAGAATAGAGAGCACACCCGTCAGCATTAAGCTGATCGTTGTTGCATTGTACCAACTACGGATGTATTGGATACATAGTACTATAGTAGCAATCAATGACAGCACGAGCATACAGAAAACATGCGAAAAAGAAAAAAAAACAACTACTAGTACGCGAACATGGGAATGGAAATAAAGGTAAAAAGGCAGGAACACGAGAATGATCATTCGACGAGTCAGAGACACATGCATGTAAAGTCAGCTCTTTGTGCTTTTCGACGATTTGCAGTCAAAGCCATGAAAATGTCGCGTTTTTTAAATTAATCTCAAATGTGGTGAGGAATAATAAAACATTATTATTTTTGTTGGTTCAAAATATAAGAAATTCATTACTATACAATTCAGAGACATTAGTGCGGGTTTTTAATTAAAATATGAAAAGCTTTCCAATTTTGCACGCACACTTGCGTGCAAGTATTTATATGGTTCTTAAATTTGTATGAAAATCTTTTTTAATTTTCACTTCATAACTGAAGTACTGCCGTTCCAAACTCTGATGCGTGCTTCAAATGTTAATTTCATAATAAAATTATGTTGATCGATTTACCCTTTGAATTTTCTATACCTCATGATATAAAAAAAAATAAGTTCTGGAAATTTAGAAGAATTTCAATTGACTTAATTATTATTATTATTATTATTATTATTATTGATAAAATCAATTGAAATTCTTCTAAATTTCCAAAACTTAAATTTAAATTGATTTTAAGTGATTTAAAAAGATTTACCAAAATTGTAATGGATTTTAAATGATTTCTCAAATTATTCTAAAATCTGGATAGGAAGAACAAAACATAATTATTGTTGTTGATTGGAAGTAAGCGAAATTCATTACATTAAGATTCAATGACAATAATTTTACCAAAGTATAAAAAGCATTTTACTTTTGCGCGCACACATTCCTACAAGTATTTATAAAGCTTTAGAATTGTTATTAAAATTTGTTATAATTTTCACTTCATAACTGAAGTACTCGCATTCTTAATTCTAATGCGCGCTTGAAATGTTAATTTTCAGAAAAAAATTATTTTGAGGGATTCACAATTCGATTTCAAAAAAATTAGTCGATTCGCGGATCACGTGAAAATTTAAAGGATTCTATGTTATCATCGAATTACAGAAAATTTCAAAATATTTCATGGAATTTCAGAATATTGCAGCGGTTATCCATTGATTACTAGGAACTTCAAAAGATTTTGAGTGATTTAAAAAGCTTTGAAATATTTCCAGGGATTTAGCGGGATTTATGAGATTTTCCGGGTTTTAAACAAAATTTTGACGGATTTTAACTAATATTTACAGGGATTCATCAAGAATTCTAGAAATTTTAAGAGATAACAGCAGACTTAAAGCGGCGGATTTTTTCAATAAATCTCAAATCTGCGGAGGCTGAAGAACAAAAAATAATTATTTCTGTTGTTTGAAAATATAAAAAATTCATCACATTAAAATTCAGAGACATTAGTTTAGGTTTTTAATAAAAATATAAAAAGCTTTCTAATTTTGCACGCACACATACGTGCAAGTATTTATACGGTTTTTGATTTCTCATGAAAATCTTTTGTAATTTCCACTTTATAACTGCAGTAATGCCATTTCAAGTTATAATGCGTGCCTAAAATTTTAATTTTCTGAAAAAAGTATTTTAAGGGATTAACCATTTGACTTCGAAGCGCACTCCTTATTTCATTAAATATAACATTTCAAATATTTAAAACGTTTCCGAGAGATTTGAAAAGAATTAATCAATTCGCGGTGGGCATTTTAAGAATTTTATTTCAATAATTTCTAGGAATTTAGAAAGATTTCAAGAAATTTCAATCGATTTCAAAAGATTTCCAAAGATTCATGAAGACTTCTAGGAATTTTAATGGATTTCATAGGAGTATATGGGGTTGCAAAGTTTTTATGGTAGCACAGAAGATTTTCAAACATTTTAAAGGATTTAAAAAGAATACAATGAATTTCATTGATTACATACTAAAAATTTCAAAGGATTTCAAGGGGTTTTTAAATCTCATTAATTCACTTTTTAATAAGATTTAAAACATTTCCAGGGACTTAGCAGAATTTCTAAAATTTTTTGGGTTTTCAAAAGATTGTACGAGATTTCAAAGGATTTTAAAGCATACAATGGGATTTCAAAGGATTTTGTATGGCTTTTGAAAGATTTCATGTGTGTCTAAGTAAAGGTAATTTCAAAAGAATTTAACACATTTCGAGAGATTCCTAGAGCTTTGGAAGGATTAGAATTTTCCGAATTTTTAGAAGAACATAAAAATTTTCAAGTAATTTTAAAGAATTTCACTGATTTAAGAGAATTCAATGAATTTTCATTTATTTTAGGGAATTCCAAGGTATTTGAAGCGTTTGCAAAATATTTTCAGGTATCCATAAAGACTTTTAGGAATTTTATTGGATTTCATGAGATTTCAGGGCATTTCAAAAATTGCAAAGGATTTCTAAGGATTTCACTGATTCGAGAGAATTCAATTGATTTTAATTCATGTCTGGAAATTGAGAAGGATTTCAAGATATTTGAAGCGATTTATAAGGATTTATGAAGACTTCTAGAAATTCTAACGAATTTTATGAAATATCAAAGTTTTCATGGAATCACAGAGGTTTAAAAATATTGCAAGGGATTTCAAGAGAATCTAATGAATTTATATTGATTACTATGAATTTCGATGAATTTTGAGGCATTTAAAATTATTTATGAAGATTTTAAAGATGTCCAGGAATTTAGCTAGATTTTGGAGATTTTTTGGGTCTTCGAAGGATTTCAAGAAATTTTAAAGAACTTCATGAGATTCCATAGAATTTTGTGGCTTTTCAAAAGATTCAAAAGAATTTAACACACACTTCGAAAAATTCGTAAGGATTAGAAATTAACTGAATCAGGAGAATTCAGTGAATTTTCCCATTTATTCGTGATAATTTAAAAGGATTCTAAGGGATATTAAAATATTCCAGGAATTTATAAAGATTCCAAAGAATTTCAATGGATTTCATGAAATTTTGTCTATTTTAAATATTTCAAAGCATTTCAAGAGATATCAACCGTTTTTGAGCGATTCTGAAGGATTTCATCAGATTTGAAAAGATTTTCCGGGATTGCAAAGTTGTGAAGGGATTCCAAGATTAATCTTTTCATTTAATAGTAAGTAAGATATGAGCATCCGTAAAGGAAACGAGTTTATTTTTAAATTAAATATTTTCAAATACCTAATTAAGGAGAACATTGAAAATTAAATTAGCAGTATTTTTATTATTACAATAATTTAATGGCCTTATTGGCTATCTTCAAAATCTCAAATCAAACAAGTCGAAAAAAAGCCTATTCCTTACCATTGGCTGGTTACCAAAGGCATTCCGTTGATTATTACCTTTTTGATTGATGATATTTAGTAGTTACAAAAATATCCGACTGTTTCACCATTTCTGGCTGTTATTGCATTTGTACAATCATCTGTAAAATTGGTATATTTTTATGAAATCTAATATAAAACAGTAGGTAATGAAACAAGTGTTCAAGTTTAGAAAGCAGTTAAAGAAAATTATTGATAAGTTTTTAATTATCAATTGGATTCTTTTCATTACAAAAATGATTATTTTGTTAAATCTTAATAAAAATGAATTTACTTACCAATTCCTTTTTTCCTTGCCGAGAATCTGGAATATCGTCTATAATTTGGTACATTGCCTTTATATACATACATATTCTATGCCCAATGATTGTGGTTCACAACATGATGAATAAATTATTATTTTCAAAATAGTGCAAACACGTAATATTATTAAGGAACAAACAGTGTGAAAAACTACATAATCTTTTTTCTTGTTGTTACTTTAGCTCGTTTTTAACTTTGAGATTTGAAGAATTGTATACTTTTTTGCTGTAAGTAAATTTTTCGAAACATCAAATGACCTTATTTTTAGACAGAAAATTTAAAAATCTTATACATATATTATGTATGAACTATATTCTTGTACTCACTCAGAGCGTCATCCAGAGTAACGTAATAATCACATTCAAGAAAAAGTGGCATAGAAAGATATAAATTAAAAATCGCTGGGCTGTCAATGTTAAAAGACTTGTCAATTAAATTATTTTGAAACTCTGTAAATTAATAACTGAATATTCCTGTAGTGTTCTTACTTTATATATACATACCATTGTATACTGAATATGCGTACTCATCCAGATACAAAATTGCATCATCATGGATGTCGACGATAAAAAAGTTCACACCTGTCAAACACAGGTATAAGCTCAGTCTAAGCTAAAAATGCTGTAAAAATTGATAAAAGGAGCCAATATTTTATCTAAAATAACGATAATTACTTTAATTCTGTAGAAATTTAAAAGATTTTGAAGCTATTTAGAAGTTAAAAAATATATCTTTAATATTACTTAAACCTGCTAGCCGAATTATTTACATTTGTTTCAGCCCGTTACGGATATGAAGTTCTTGACCCTTTAAAGCAATAGGTACATCTTGTTCTATTCTATCTGACGTTGAAAAAATCTTTTTCTTCAAATTTAATGGTAAAGTTGTGTGCTAACAGCAGCATGACCCCTATGCAAAATATACATAATAAAAGTTTTAAGAAGATTGTTAAATGATGCAATTATTTTTAGTATATTAGATATCATATAATCATTGTATTCAAGTACACTGGGTCAATTTAAAAATTCTTCCATTATAATCATATAAAAAATTTTTACAATGCAAACGCAGAGCTGGTTTTACTAACACGTCTTCAGGGCACTTAATTACTCTAAACATAAAAGAAGTCTCTTCATTTTTTTTAAGAATAATGCAATATACTTATGTAATAATCAATTCAGGTGAAAATTCTTTTTGTGTGTATATAGATGACGATAATCGTCACGACGCAAGTCATTTATAAGCATCAGACAATGTACAAAAAGATCAAATCTTTTCTCAATAGGAATACATGAACAAATTTTGAGTTTAAGAAAGGCATTGTGTCAAATTTACCAAATTATTTAGAAATACAACCAAAATTTTCAGAAATTACTATATTTTCACAATATCTTACTGAACTGACATATTAATTTTCTCTTAGACTTCAATTTCTTAAGCTGTTGATTTTAAGATATTGACGAGAACAAAAGTTACTTTTTATTGATTTGAATGAATACTCAGTGAAATAGTTCAACTAACTAAATGAATAATTAATGACTATTATAAACAAGCACATATGTAATAGGATAAGTCAAAAAACAAAATTATGGAAAACAAAATTGGAACTATGTGGAAAAGTAGTGTATTATGGTAGAACCCTTGAAAAGTATAATTAATTTGGAGCGGATATATGAACCTCAATTTTTTAAAAATTTTTTTTAAGATCTTCAATGTTTCTCCGAATTTTCAGAGTTTTCCAATTAACGTTCTCTAGACAAAAAATTATGTTTATTGGACACCTGTTTTTAAAAAGCCTTTTCAAAATCTACAGGAATGACGAAATAATTTCTTGGAGGTGTTTGTGGCTTTTCTACCGGTGAAAATGTATTCGGAAAAAATGGATAAGTCTGGAAAATTATAAATGTGAAAACAGTATGTAAATTTTAGAAGAAGCGAGTATTGTATTTTTTTAAATTAACTTTTTTGAGCTGATTCTGAAAGATATTTATAAATATTTTCAAACAAAACTTTTAAATTAAAAGTGCAATATCAAATAACCCAAAATAATTATTACTCATTGCCTACGACAAATAGATTCATTTTCTATATTTACCAAATTGTATTGTTATTTAAATAGCTAGTTACTTAATATCATGGAAATATTTCATTAGGAATAATTACTATTGATCGATTTTCAGTATTTGAGACTGACTTATCAGAAAATAAACTTTCCACACATTTAAAATTTTTTATTTCTTTTTATTTTCCTGTTAAAAATTTTCTATTAGGATCATACAAGATATATCTGGTATTTGTAAAATTGCTTAAAGCCCAAAGCATTTCCGCTAATGCTTTCTGATGAATAGTATTCAGTATTTACAAAAATAGCCGCCTATTGTGCCATTTTTAAGTGTCACTGGATTTGTGCAATTTTCTGTAAAATAGGAATATTTTCGAAAAATATAATGAAGAAGAGTAGATAATGAAACAAACGCTCAAGTTTTAAAGGGAGTTAAAGGAAATTAGCAATGAGTCTCTAATGGCCATTTAGATGTTTTCATGAAAAAAAATGTTAAATGTTCACAAATGTAAATTTACTTGCCGAGAGCTTCTCCACTTGATGAGTATACATGATATCTGTACGCTGGAACATTGCCTTTACATATATATTCCGTGCCCAATGCTTGTGGCTTAGCGCACGCCTCTGTAAGTCAATTTAATGATTTTTAATAGTTATTATCAATTTACATCGCCATGTTTTGAGAAATTCAAATGGACAATACAAATTATTATATCATAAATAAATTATTAATTTAGAAATGTATCATAATGCTGTAAGTTCCTGTTTTAACCGAAGTGTCTCATCCTGAAATTCTGGTTGATTAGCAAAATATTTTTGATAAGTTTGGCGAGTTCATACACGAAACTTAAAAATCTTATACTTTATATAAAATATGTTTTTGCACTTACCCAGAGCTTTATCTGGATTAACATACATAATAGCAAATATATCAATGTAAAAAAAGTAGCAAGAACACACAAAAAGTAAAAATCGCATGGCCGCTAATGTTAAAAGACTTTCCGATAGAATTTCTTTTAACTTCTGTATGTAACTGAATTACTAAATATTCCTTCAGTATTCTTGATTTATATAGTTTTACGAAATGTACCTTGGCTGTTTTGCTGAACATCGTAAAACGTATCAACCATGATTAAATTTGACATCCACCGAATAAAGATAAAAAATTGTTTCATCGCACTCATTCGTAAAATATTATCAAGCAAACACAGATTTGGTTCCACTAATACATTTCACACGCTAAGTATGTATCGAATATCCTTCCATTTTTTTAAGAATGTAAAATAGATAACAAAATAAAAACTAATGAAAGTTATTCACTATTTTCTTATGCACACTGCTCACGGCAATCAAGTTGTCACGTGTATTTTTATGCGTAGAACAGATACTGTAAACATAATTCTTTTTGGAAAATATCATAAAGAAATATCATGTTATCATCATATGTAACAGAAAAATATTTCCATGATATGATTAGATAGCCTCAGCAGAATTTTATATTTGAAATGTTCTCTTGAATAATTAAAATGAATCTGAAAAAATGCATCATCACAACTACTATTAAATATTCTCAATATGAACTCTCCAACTTGGAAAAGAAAAAAATTAAATATATTCTTTATTAGACTTCAGCAGTTAACCTTGTTAAAGAAGAAACTGACGTTATTTTTCATAAAGCCGATAATGGAATTATCAGAATATCATCAAAAAATGTGTATACTTTTATCAGATCAAAATAAATTCCAAAAGATAACATTTGAATACACTGCCAATACAGAAAAGGTCAACACTATTATATAATTATTATCAATATATAACACAAACAAATATACATTTCATTAAGCGAGGCTAAATCATTGAAAGCTACGATAATAATACTCAGAGCATATGAGTTCCCGAAATTTTCCTGTTTATATATTCATTAGTGGAAGAAATGAAAAATAATTTCTAAAAATATTACTCACTTCTTTTTCCCCAAGAAACAGTTCACGGTGAGTTTATTTATTTCTTAATAATATCGATTTTATATGCAAATGAGTCAACTTCATTGAAAATATTTTTGTGAATAATATTATATAATATAAATTAATTGTATTAACGATGACTATATAATATTGGTAATATTCCCATAAATTTCGCATTTTTCGAAAAAGGAATCTTCAAGTTTCATATCGAAATAAGATTTTGATTAAATTGGCTCAATTCGATATATGTTGTAGAACTGCAAAATATATCGAATTGGGTCAATTTAACAGAAACCCAAACGTGTGAGGTCCTATTTGTGAATTTCTATAAATTGTCTAATTATTGCAATATTTCTGACGCGTTATGGATATGACATTCCTTACCCTTCAACATCATAAGTACGTCATGTTTGATCTTATATTTCGAAGCCATTTTTTTGAAATTCGATGTCCAATTTAAAGTTGGTTTCCCAGATTTTCGAAATTTGTGCAATGCAAAATTCCTGGTATATTTGGTGGAATCAGAGTATAATAGGCATTAAGTGAGCTTAAACTTCTTTCTTTAAATAAATATTTCCCTTAATAATTAAGTATTTGTAACTGGCTGATCAGCAAAAAATTCTCTACGAATTCTTTATTTTACAGATAAAAATGTTATATCAGATTTAAAACAGTCATATCTACTAGTTGTCTAATTGCTCAACATTGGTTGGCTACCAAAGCATTTCAGTAGATATTACCTTCCTGATTGATGGCATTTATTATTTACAAAAATAGCCGACTATTTTTCCATTCCTAGCTGTAATTAAATTCGTACATTCGCCTTAAAATAGGTGTATTTTTGTCAAATCTAATACTGAAGTGTAGAAAATGAAACAAGCGTTGAAGCTTAAAAACGAGTTGAAGAGAATGGTCATCAAGTCTCCAATGAATAAAAAAACTTTTTGAAACCAATATTATTATTTTGTTGAATCTTGACAAAAATAAAATTACTCACTAATACTAGCTTCTCTTGACCATAATCTGAGATATCGTCTGTACGATGGTATGCAGCCTTTACATACAAATTGTACGCCCAATAATTGTCGTTCAACGCATGCGTCGATAAATCAATTTAATGATATTCAATAGTTATTATATACTAAAATACAACATTTTGAACAATTTAAATCGAGCCACACAAATTATTGCATGAATAATGAATTATAAGTTTGAAAATTGTGTAAAAATATAGTTCGTTGAAGTAACAAACAGAATAAAAAAAAGTGACTCAATCTGTTTCTTATCTACATTAGATCGTTATCAATTCAGAATTCAGACAATTATATAGTATTACTATCATTTACCACTGTTGAAAAAGTAGCAGAAACAGATTTTTATCAGAAATCGCATGGTTGTTAATGTTATAATAATTTTCAATGAAATTTTTACGCTATGTAACTCAATAATTGAATGCTCTTTTATTATTCTTGCTTTGTATATACAAAATTTACCTTGGTTTTTTTTGACGATTGTAAAATTCAGCAACTGATGATAACATTCAAAAAGCAGCGAATAGTTACTAATTCGAATAAAAAAATTGCTCCATCATAGTCTTCTTAGTCATGTGAAAAATATTTACAATACAAAGAGGGATTTCGTTTCTATATAAAACATCGTACTCACTATCCATGTATAGGATATCCCTCAACCATTTTCATGAAGAATACAGAATTGGTACAAAGAAAAAAACTAATAATATTGATTAAATTTCCTACTTTTTATGTGCATTGCTGGCGATAATCAAGTTGACACATTTTTTATGGTGTAGAACAAATGCTGTAAAAATAATTAAACTATATCAGTTTTTTATCTAAATTCAGTTGAAATACCAATATCCTCATGTATAGAGAAATTTTAGATTTCAGGCTACTTAAAAGTTAAAAATTAATCTTTGCGCCATTACGAATTTTTATAGCATTCATATGCAGTTTACGAGAAATAGGAGTTAACTAAATTCACGTCATAATAGTGCACTTTGCACAATGTAATGAATGCATCAACGTTCACTCGGGTGTAATGACTGTTCCACATGCATGGTATTTTTAATTTCTATGTTTTTATCTAAAAATCTTTCAAACTTGTATATTCAGTCAGAAACCCTAAACTAGAATCTTTTTTTAATTTCATCCGAACCAAAGGAAAACCATATTTACAAAATTGTAAGACCTATTATTATCGCCAAATAATAAATATAACTGTGGCTATACAATACTAATAGGATATTATACTACAGGTCCGCCAAATTTATTTTTCTATTTTTTATTCTTCCAAAATATAAATTTATTTCTTTCATCAAACAAAAAAATCAGTTATTGAACTAATTCCTCTTATTGAAAAACACTTCTATTTATAAATTTTCTACTATTCTTACTTGGATTTATTTTTTGATTTTACAGCTTTGATTACCTTCAATGTAAAAGTGATTCTCAAAAAGTATACCATTTTACACAACGAGATTTTCGAAAACAAACCAATTTCCAAACACCTTACATTTTTTTTTCAATAAAAGTAACCCAAGAGAGTATAAAAATATAAAACTAAGTGATCAAGAAATGTGTTTGTGATGAATATGAATTTCAATTAATAAGCAAAATATTAAAATTCATGCGAGTTTTTAAACACATTGTTTTGTTTGGGAATTCATATATTTTTTTAGTAATAACGAAAAATCCAAATACGGTAATAATTTTTTCTGATGGCATTGCAATAAAATTGTAATCTACTGTCGACTTTTTTTTTAATTTTTGGGGTCTGCATATTTCTCAAATTTTCAAGTTACATCATTCAAACATACAGAATAATTATTTTCAAAAATGCTCTCCCTGAATCCGGTAAAAATCAATATAATTTGGTCCATCATAGATTTCTGTCAGCATATTTTAAAAAGTCGTAATTTTTTGTATCAATCCATAGTCAAATTTGTGTTATGTTTATGTGTCATTTTTTCCTGAAAAAGCAACATATCTTCACCTTATTTGTGGAATAAGCGAACAAAACATGATGAATTCATTATTTGTAAAAAATGAGTTACGCATGGTGTTAGCATATCTAGGGCTCGAGGAATATGATATTATTGACTCTTGGTTCACAAAAAAAATTCTGTCCTATTAAAATCTTGCTTCAAAAATTTTGTAACAGTCCAAATATTTAAATTAAAATTCGTTAATTTTGTACTTAAGTGTTCAGTATAATTCAAACTTTGATGATATGGGATAACCAGTTGAATGGTTTCCTCTATATGATATTAGTTGAATTTTTCTTCTATCTCCGGCGCCTTTCGGATAAACATTTGTCTAATCATTGAGGAATCATCTCGAATGGATTTATCATGTTTTCTTCGCTTACTCATTTACTATATTTGTGCAAAGATTCATCGAAATTGATAGATTGGCTTTGGCTATCTATGCGTCTTCATTTTAAAAACAGTTAATTTGTGGACAAATTCAAATTTAACTTCATGTTTGTTTATAGATCACTTTCTCTTGATAAAGAGGCATATATACACTGTAAAAATGTTCGGGAATTTTCCCTAGCATTCTGCATGGAATATTTCCAAATTTTGTTAGGGAAAATATTTTTTCCGAAAGAATAGGTAATTTTTCCTAATTTTCTGAAAAATTCCGGAATGAGTGGGACATATTCCCAAAAAAATCGGAAATATTTCGGAATTTTAGGGAATGAGCAAAATCATATCAAAATCGGAAATTTTTCCTATTCTTTCGGGAAATTTTCATATACTTTATAGGGAATATTTTCATACTTTAATTAGTAAAATTATTTTTCATGAAAAATTAGGTATAGTTTTCTTACTTCAAAATTAAGATTAAGATTTATAATTTTACACAGTAAATTATATAATTGTTGATAATTATGATAATATGTTAATAATGTTATTGCATATCATTTTTATGATTTACGGTCAGATATTATTTTGGGTATAATTCTTACTGTATTGATTTTTTATTGTATAGGCACTAAATTTATACTATTACAATTAAATAATTAAATAGTCATTATTTCATATTTGTAACTAAATTAACTGCCGAAATTTCTTTTTAAAATTCCGGTATGACTACAAGCCCTCAATTTTGAAAAATATTAAGGAATTTTCTATATTTTATTTTCATTTTAATTACATTCTTGGAGTTCGTGTAAACATGACACTATTCCTTGCATTGTAGAAAAATTTTTACAGGATAAATGTAATTGTTCAATTACATATACTACCAATACATTTGAAAATTTTTAATTTCAATTCGTAAAAATACTTCTTTGTACAATATTTTTGAGTAAGTCAGACATAAATGTACAGTTTTATTTTTTGCGTCAAAAAGTGAATCAATTCATTATTTAAAAATGTTTTTAGAAAACCCACAGGTATTTATAGAACATTATTTAGTGTCACATTAATTTAATGTCAAATTATTCTCGACCATTATACGCTCGGAAAGAGCAAATTACAGATTCTTTATAATAAAAAAAATTTATTATTACCTTAATTGAAAGTATAATTTTTTTTTAGAATTATTCGGTCTGAAAGAGTATCTCACATTTTCTGTATAATAAACAACATGTATTATTGCATTAATTGAGAACAAAAATATTTTTGACAATTACACGTTCTGACGAATATTTTGTGAAACAAAGACAATTTTTGTTTGTGTAAAATCTTTTGCATCAATAAATTGATCCAATCATTTTTTTAAACTATACTTTGAGAGCATCCTGCAGTTTCTTTATAAAACAAAATTAATTATTACATTAATTGAAAATAAAATTATTTTTGAAAATTAGAGGATCCAGAAAATATTTCGTTGGATCAACAAAATTTCTGTTTGTTCAACTACAGAATATGGTTTTTGTGCGGAAAAAATATTCAGTTGACCCAGCAAACTCTTTATACCAAACATTTGTTTAAATCGATTATAGCTTATTTCTTCCATTCCTGATTAATATCCTCCAAACTTACAAAATCTTTGTACTTTGATGAGTCCTAATTACCCAACAAGTTTGGTTAAGAAATCTCATAAGTTGACTGATATATTCCACTTTTAGTTTTTACAATCATTTATGTTATAGGTAATAATTCCAATTAGCGATTTTTTTCACATTTCGTCCTTCATGGCAGATTTTTTTTCTCGTATGGGTATTTAAAATCTTTGTCTACTCTTTCTAGTACTAGGTGGCGATTCACTACCCAAAATCTTGATTTTCTTCAGAATTATTTGGTGTACTTCCTCCCTGTGAAACTAACATAATATATCTGTTATGTCCATTCATATCATATATAATCGTACATCTCTTTCATGAAACCGGTAAGAGGAGATACTACCCGTGAGAGTAACCAGTTTGCCTCAATCCTTGAATTAAGCGGGTTCCTCTTGCGAAATAGATCTCTGCACAATGTGCATACCAGCACCAACGCCACAGACTCACGATATAGACTCTAGAAGCACTGCTTAATAATCACTGCCTGATAATAAAGCAGATAGATAACACGAACTACAGATTCACCCATGTTACCTCGCTTCTCGAAGGAGGTTCGTGTTAATAATATATGCACTCGTGGTAATTTTCATTGCAGTAGAAGGTCGGAAATCCAGACTGATGGACTTTCCCAAATAGAATCGTCAATCTTCATTTGAGAAATTGATCACCTTCCTTCCAGAAACTATCTGAAAAATCCACTAAGGCAGGAAATATGATAACGAAACAAAATTGTTCTGTAATCCAAAAATGGCTATCTCTGGGTCTGGCTTTTAAAGAAACTTTTCATTTATTCTACTTACTGATGCATTCGATCGAGTGGATACAAGAAACGATCAGTCGAGCGAAAGTATCGAGATTCTTGAATATCATATAAAATAAACCTTTTACTACTGAATTTGAAAATGCTGTCATTTTATTTTTTATCACCCTGTAAACGGGGATAGAAGTAGCAGTTTTTAGACTAACGTGACGTCAGAGGTCAATAATGGGCACTTTTTCTCGCGAGGGAGCAAAAGTACCGTACTTCCGCTCCCTAGAGAGAAAAAGGGCCCATTATTGACCTGATCCCACACGTGACACATAATGGTATATTTTTACGTATACGTAAACAATATTCGCTGTCTCTACTAGTGACCCTGATTACACGGCAAAAGTTGAGTGAAGTTAATCGAAAAGTTAATGATGATAAGTATTTAAAATAAAATTTCAAATATTTTTGTATTTTAAAAATTTATTTCAAGAGAAAATTGAAAAAAATTCTGAAACACATATGATTTCATATGATTTTGTAAAAGCGTGTAGAAGATCTTGAAACAAAATTTTGCAAGATTAGAAAATTGAAAAAAAATTCGAGTAGGTTTAACAAAATATTTTAAAGTTTCGACAAGATTCTAATAGAAATTTAAACTTGGAATTATTTCTAAAAATTTTTTTCAAAATGTAGACTTTTGAAGATTTTGAACAAAAAGTTTAAAAGCTTTTTAGGAATTTTGGAAGGTTTCAAGTGGATAAGAAAATGTTCTTAAGATTTCTGGGAAAATTTTTAATTATTTTTCATTTTTAAAAATTAATTTCAGGCGAAAATTTAAAAAGATTCCCAGAATTGTCCTGAATATCTTTTAAACTGATTCGAACTTTGCTATTGCTTTAAAAATCCGGTAAAATAAAGCAAATTTCTTTTAAATTTTCTAAATTTTTTTTCGACGCATCTGAAATGTTCATAAATCTTTTTGAATTTTCTCTATAATTTTAGGAGAATTATACTTATCTAAATCTATAAACAAACTGGTAATACTTATTTCCTTGTTCTCAGATCATGAAATTTCATTTTAGCTCGAATCAAAGTGTTCAAAAACTTGTGATATATAAATAGTTATTCGAAATTTGTATTTTGTATTAAAAATTATTTTTGTCCTCCAATCGAAAATGTACAAACGCGCAAATTGCGCGATTGATGATGATAGTACTACCAAGTTATTAAATCGTTAAGGAATGAATCAGTAATGTTAAATTAACCCTTCCTATTTCAGCTTAAGAATTTAAAAGAAGAAAAAACCCCTGAGAAAGTTAATAATTTTGTTTTATCTAATAAAAATCAATCTCAGCTAATGATTTCCTTATTTCTCATAGTTAAACAATGTAAAATCTTTCCGGCTTGTCCAATCATTTAAACACAAAATTTCGGGAAAGTGCTTTTCCCAAGGGCGTTTCAGTGGTTTCTGATGGTTCATGAAACTCGTGAAAAGACGGGACACATTCGAAAATTTGTACTCATGATTTTTTCACCATTTCATAATATCAGTGCTTTTATCAGTCGTTTAGAAATTACTAGAAATTGTGAGTCAACAATGTTTAATGCATTGTGATTTCGATTTTGGAACGTACTTTGATGCTGGTATTTTTTTGATTATTTTCCACATGAGAGGTAAAGTAGGGGAAGTGAGTTGAGAGGAAGTAGGGGAAATAAGGGGAAGGGAAGTAGGAGATGTAGGAGATATAGGAGAAGTAGGAGAAGTGGGGGAAGTGAGGTGAAATAAGGGAGGGGAATTAAGGAAAGTGAGAGGAAATAAGGGGAGCTTAAGTAGGGAAAGTTATGGAGGGGAAAGTAGGGGAAGTGAGGGGTGGAGAAGTAGGAGGAATGAGGGAAAATAAGGGGAAATGTGTGTCATTTTTCACTTCGTTTGAAGCTTCTGATCATAGACAATTGAGTTTGGTTTTTCTATATTAAATTTGAGCTTTAAATCCGCTTCACAGTCTATTGTAAATTTATTTGGATTTGAAGTTTATATATTAAGATAAAGTTTTTAATCTTTCGAAATTGGGGGTTAAGGCCAAAATTCTGGATTTTTAAGGAAATAAAAGTCACTAAAATTCCTATCGGGATGAATTCACATAGAAACAACACATGTTTTTAAACAAGCAGTTAAAAAACAAATAAAAACAATGTCAATAACGTTTTTTCTAACTGAGAATTATAATTGACTTCTTACATGATTCTTAGCACTGAAAGAAATGCAACTATTTTTTTATTTGCCAATTTTAAATCATGTTTTCTTTTCTCTTGGCCTTTTGTGCCGGATACTTCTTACTACAAAATAAAACTATGTTGCGGAAGAAATACACAATTTTGCCGGTACTCAAAAAATGGTTCAGAAGATGGAAACTTAGGAAACCCCCCACAATACTAAAAAAATTAAAGTCAATTACCTGAATTATTTTTTAAAATACAGGATTTTTAAAAAAATTGCCCGTTTTTTTTAAATATTCTCAAAAATTTGTTGACACCCTATCCTGGCCTTCTTAACAATTTGAGCCTATTTTAAGTGTACCGCTCTGACTAGTAGTGAATCGCCTCTAAGTGAAAAAAAAGAACCGCAAATATATTTTTGTCGGGCAAACGAGTAAGGTAAATGCACTAGTGATCGTCACCTTAAGCCAAATTGCAAATTAAGAACGCTTATAATTGCATTTAAAACACAATTCTCATTTCCACAAAGGGCTTAGCCGATTAAAGCAGATATAGAAAAACTCCATTTTGATCACTTCTCATGATATTTGATTGGAGTCAATTTTTATTCACGATAAAAATTCAAATTATGCAAATGCGTTAGTTATCTTCAGGCACGTAACCAAGTATTAAAACAAGAAAAGTATACTAATTTGATAGAAGGATACTTAAACTGACCTAAAATGACATCTTTTATCATACGCGGCAAAAGCGAGTCTTGTTATACGAAAAATACTGGGCCATCTGACGATAACTAATGCAGTGACGATTACCAGTGCATTTACCTTATTTCATTACATTCTCATTCTAATGAGAAGGTATTGGTTTTATGTAAAATTTGACATAGTTGGTTTTCATCAAATCTCCACGTTTCGAGACCCCCTGAGCTAGAAAAAACGATTTTTACGAAGGTGTCTGTCTGTCTGTAGTCTGTCTGTCTGTCTGTCTGTCTGTCTGTCTGTCTGTCTGTCTGTCTGTCTGTCTGTCTGTCTGTCTGTCTGTCTGTCTGTCTGTCTGTCTGTCTGCATTTTAAAAATCGAAAAGAAAAAACGAAAATTCACATTTTCAGCCAAACAACGCACGATACGAAAAAAAGTCACGACAAGAAAAGTGTTTCTTTTTGCACGCCCTACAAGATTATTATAATGACTTTTTGAATTTTCTTGAAAAATCGAAAATTCACATTTTTATTGCACAAGAAATAATGAAAAATCCAAAAAATCAATTTTACGGTCAAACTATGCAAGAT